>PVJX010031544.1:0-21133 GCA_004027295.1 Dolichotis patagonum
GCTGATTTTTATTTAAACTTTGCAGAAAAATATTCAAAAATACTGATTTAGAAAGTTTTCCCTAGGTCAATTTTTCCCTTATTCTGCATATCTGAATCTTGATGGAAAAGAAATCTATAAGTAACATAATTTTTACTGTTTTAAGTAATTGTAAACAACTCTCTTAATTCTGTTTAAAGCATTCAGCTGCTGAGAGATTCCTTACTTTATCTATAAATAGTTGATATTTTTAGGAAATTTGAAAACAGGACTGAATTCTAAATTCAGTTTAATTGTGCTTTTGAGTGAGCAAGTAAAATCTGGTTCCAAGACCCCAGACACAAACCTTACATGAATATAGAACCTAAATGACACCAACAAAAAAGTATGGATCAAAGCATTTTTCTGATTTCTATATATCTTTTCATCCTGACTTAGTATAGTCCTGTCTATTGTAATAGTAATTTCCTTGGCTATATTAGAAAGTCGTAATGGTAGCATAAATATTAACTTGGGTGTCTAGTCAATAAAATTCCTAAGTAAAAATATTAATCCAACTTTCACTAAGAGAATGAAGATACATTATCATTTTGCAAGCTGTTGAAACTACAAACAGCAGAAGCAAGTGACTATGTAAATAGTTTCAGGCTGTGTCTTTACTTAACTGTAGTTACTGTCTAGTAATGGAAATAGTAAGAAAGACTGAAAGTTTAGTTTCATTACTTAAAACTGGGTATCTACTTAAAGGCATCAAAATGCAGGTGACATTGCTGATTATGGTACCATATTAGGCATTAATTGGTGGACTAGTGATTCAAAAAATTCAACTAAGCACATTTTTTTCCCTTTTCCCTAACAAGTCACTGGAGAGTGTGGGATGGATTTTTAAAAGCACTAGTAACGAGTTGAGAGAATGAAGCATAGAAGTAGACTAAAGACTTTCAAAAGTTTTGTGGAAGAGGGAGTGTTTTTAGGTTAAATATAGCAAAAGGAGCCTCAGTTTCAATAATGCACAAAAAGATCTCACCCAGAAAAAGGAAGAAATACAGATAGTCTCAGACAGGAAGGATTTAAACAGTTTCTTACCAAGATAATAATTAATAATAATAATAATAATAATAATAATGTTAGCATTTTGCTGATACAGATACATTTTGATATATATATACATTTTGCTGATATATATACATCAGCAAAATGCTAAAAAGGAGAGAAAGACACACAGAGAGATAGAGAGACACAGAGACACAGACAGAGTGATTGAGTCAGAGATATTAGATCTAAGAACAGATCAAATCCAGAAGTAAAATAAAAAAGAATCCATGAATAGCAATCTAAACCTTCCTGGAAATTAAAGAGCTCTGAAAACACTGTCAAGAAGAAAAGTAAGTCTCCTTAAAAGTTAGAGTAAAAACTGGATAATTATTATAAAAAAATGAAAAATTATATTAAATAATGAAGTGAATATTAATTTTTTCTTCCCTCTCAGCTTCCAGTTTTTGAAACTTATATTCTAAATATTTATCATCATTACAGTCTTTATCATATAGTTTATAAGCTGCTTTGTGTGACATTTCTGACCATTGTAACTCAAGTGTAGTCCATGACACAGGTAGCAGAAAACAGGCCTCCCCCTCTATTTTGGTTCCCTCTTTCCTTCACATTGTTCCTAGGAAAAGTAACATCCTTTGTGTATCACTTTTCAAAGTATTAAATAAAATAATTTATGTGCAGGGATTAGGAAAATTTATTATCTACCAGGATATGCTCAAAATAAGGTTCCAAGAAGTAGTTCAGCAAAATAGTTACTCTAGTAAAACTATAAGTCTAATTCTTTCACATAGATTTCTATCAATTCAATAGCTGCAATAAAGCTAGGTCTAATGCAGCATTACAAGACACCCCATCTTTCCATATGCACCCTCATTTTAAGAAGTCCCTGATAATTTCAGGGTGACACATAGTCAATGTTACAGAGTTAGAGTTTCCTTCTTTTATGAATAAAGCTCACCACTTGGTCCTGCAGTAAATGATATTTAAACAAGTTAAACATGAAAAATATGAATTATAGGTTCTCAATTTTTAGCATTCATTTATAGATTAAGCAGTAATACTTTCCAATTGTAGAATGTAGATGTAGAAGATTTAGACAATGGCAGTATAAAAGCGGTGATGGAGTTGATGGAGGTTGGATAGGAAATGAGTTAAAGAAAAAACAGAGCTGGAGAGTTTGCACGACATAATGATGAGTTGAAAAAGGTTGCCTAAAATGTATGGGTGTATTAGTCACCTTTCCCATCTCTTAGAAACAATACCTAACAGCTACAAACTAAAGAAAGCAGTTTAATTTGGTTCATGGCTTCATGGGATTCAGTCCATAGTAAACTGGCTTCAGGAAAGGAGCTATGGGAAAGGGTGAGGCTGAGCAAAGTTCCTTACCTCATCACGGCCAGGAAACAGAGCAGGGTAGCAGTACATGACAAGAAGGAGCCAGGAAACACAGACAGCAGTGAAATTCAGTCTCTGTGACACCCAGACACATCCAGAAATATGCTTGAGGAATCCTCTAGGCTTTTCCTAATCCCGTCAAATTGACACATCAAGGTCACATTCTACCCTTGTCCATTTAACAGCCAAATGCAGTTTAAACCGTACTGAATTTCCAAATTAGGACAGTAGCAACTTCATAATTCTGCCTGATGTAACACAACTATTCTTTGTACAACCCAACAAGCATTAATTCCTTCCTTAAAATTACAACAGTTCCAGTATTTTTCAAAAGTGTAAATGGAAACCTTTTCTGAGACTGGTTGACATCTCACGATAATGATAAACCAAGCCATATTGATTTGTTATTGTAAACCATTGATAATAAGCAATAGATGAATTAAAAGCTTAAAAATCACACTATTAAAATTATTCAAAGGCACTAAGCTTTCATTTCTTATAACAAGGAGTCTGTAGGTATTTTCTAAGACACTCAAGAAACAGAGGTGTCACACACTGGAATTCAATAGAAACAGTTAAATCTGGTGACCTCAGGCTATAGGCCTATGATGGGGGAAATAATTCTAGTTTTATTTTTTGTTTCTTTCTCTTTTTTTTTTTGGAACCAAGAATTAAACTCAGGATGTTGCACTTGCCAGACAGGCTCCATGCAACTGAATTATATCCCCACCCCTTAATTTTAACTTTTATACTCTCCTGTGCTAAATAACTTTTTATAGCATATCTGACATTTTAAAGCAATAAAATCCAGGTTATTATGACTAGAAACCTACTAGAAACCTTGGTTTGTCCAAGGGCCAGAAGAAGACAAAAAAGGACTCAAAATGTAGGTGAAGAACAGAAATGCTTTGTTACATGTCCTCATATAAATCATGAACTTTCATGCTTCTTTTCTTCATCTATAAAATAAAGATAATGTTACCAATTTTATAGTCATAAGAATTATGGTAGATTTACAGGACTATTGCAAAAATATATGTGTAGCACATAGGATGTAATTAATAACATTGGTTGATCAATATCAATTAGTTGCTTATACAGTAGATGATCAATAAATATTGATGACTCTCCCTTTCACTGAAGACTTGGGTTCCAAGATTATTACAGCTTTGCTCTTTATATTTGGGATTCTGTTACCACCAACACGGGCCACTCCCCAAGTAAGAAACGTGAGTGGAGAGCAGAGAGTTAATAACGTAAATCCTCTGCTGATTCTAGCTCCTTGTGCTGTGCTCATTCCTTTATCTGCTGACTTCCAGCTCCAGATCCTCTTCCTTTGCCTTTCTCTCCAATAAAACATGTTATTTCTACTTAAAGTTACAGTTATCAAGTCACTCACCACACAGCACCATCTTCTTTATGACTCTTCACTGGCATTTTAAAGTATTTTAGGTTAAATTTTCTTGATCATTTACTTCGGCATTTTTCACAAGTGTGATTTTTGGTGTTGTTTTTGTTAGTCCTTCTCTAGGTTTTTACCTTTTCTATCTCACATGTCCAGCTCTATGTGCCCTAGCACATCTGACCTCCCTGAGAATCTCATCCATGTCAGATACCAAGAACACTGATATTTTTAGACTAAAGTAGACACTCCAGAAGTGAAAGATACTTGAAGTGCCTATTGTCTTTGCATTTTCCCTTCCAGCAGAGGACATCAGGACACTCTCTGGGTGATTTCACACTCTGCCTTTTTGCTCCTTCTTATCCTCAAGGGCAGCTGAAGAGTGGCTTTACCAGCCTGTAAATCAGCAGCAGCCATAAAACATGTCCTGTCCTTAGAGATGACTTTCCCCTTATAGGACACTTTACATCTATGGGACATGCCCAACATATCAATGACCCAAATTCATTACTTTAAATGCATAAGCTAATGGACACATTGCAGCATTGTTGGAAGGGATATGTGTGGAAAGAGTCCACTATTGGAGACACCAGCTATTTCCAGCTAACTTGGAGGACTAAACCAATTAGCAGATCCACCCCCAACCTCAGGTCCTTAATGAACTAGTTTTAGTGAAGAAATCTCCCACAGGACAGTATGGGGGAGAAGGAGGTTTTGAAGACAGAGATGGATGTCCAAGGTGTAACCCAGGTCAATCCACTGGCTTCATCTCACTCAAACAACTCTTGCCAATTCACTCAAGCCTGGCATTGCTGGTCTCCTCTCTATTTTTAAAATATTTTGACAATGCGAAGATTTTAAAATTAAGGAATGGGTCATTTACAATCTCATTTTTATCTATTCAGTTCTAGCTGATTTATGGAGATAAATTCACATTTTTATAATCAGGTCATAGACTACATTTTGTTCCCAATGCATTCCCAGTGGCCTAAAATCTTTTAAAGTCACCCTGTCTTAAACTGTTAACTACAAATGCTCAGAGCAAAGTATCCTGTAGAGAAGAGAGAATCCAGTCTTTTCAGTATTACTAGTGACTTCATAGGGATGATCCAAGTTCAACAGCACCTGAGAAAGAAATCACCATGAAGCAAAGTAAATATATCGTGTATATCCTACTGAAAAAGGAGGAATGATCCATGTAATTACTTAAACGACCCTATTGACTCTATGGTATTACTTCCATTATTATCCCCACTCCATTGACCTCATCTTCTAGTTACTGGGCCCTCCCAGGTCACAGCCTAAGAAAAGGGTGGGATTTCAAGAAGGTCTTTCAGTCACCAGTCACCAGTCACAGCAGCACCACAGATGCGCTCCCCCCTCTGCTACAGCCAGAGCTTGGACCAAAATCAGAGACTGCCTGCAAGGAGGGAGAGGGTTATCCTCAGCTTCCTGGTCACAAATCTTAGAAAGCATTCCTGTATCCTTTTGTATTAGGTAACAGTGAGAAAACTGCATACCTCCTAATCAGTTAATTAAGTAACTATGTTTACTGGCTGGAGATAGGTTTTGGCTTTAATCTCTATTTTAAAGAAGCTGAAAAATAATTAGGAAATTATGTTATGTACGTTCAGGTAAGTGGGGACTATCTATGACATGTTGATGAGAATTTAGGGCTGTTTCAGTCTCAAATCAACTGCTTTTGGTTGCCTTTTGCTGAGCTCTTCTTGCTCTATTCTCCCTTAACAGGCAGACTTCCCTTGTTTACTTTTTAATTAAATGATATTTGCAAATAGTTTTTGAATGGATCTCACTTGAATTAATTGACATGTCAAAGGGTAGAGGTCAATCCTGGAGCACAGTGTACTTCCACTCCTGGTTTGTGATTGAGAGCTTTGAGCACTAGATCAAGAGGGTCCTGGCTGCTGACTGGCAAAAACACAAGCAAAGCGACCTTTTTTATTCTAAGCTATCTGAATCTTTCCATTGTTTTGGCCTTTTCTATGAGAGTTTTGTGTGACAAAATGTCTTTAATGTAAATATCAGAGTGCACTTGCTCAGTCTATGAGTTCAGTCATATAAACTGGAAGCACAATAACTGAATAATGGAGTCCAGCAAAACTAAACTGATCCACTGACTCCCTGAAATGTAATGTCCAACTGGTTTTATATATTGACCTAGTTTGCTCTTCATAGCCAAAGTTGAGTGGAAGATAAAAACAACAATCAGCCTAACTTGCTTTGAGTTATTCAGAAAATTGAGTCCACTCTCTGCTTGGCCTTAGCTGAAGGGATTGTGTCAACTGCTTTGCAATGAGATTCCAAACGTTCTACCAATATTACAGGCTTATGATCTGACAAGACATACCATTCTAAACAGAGTCGTACACAACCTGACAAAATGAACAGACTATGTGGGATTAGGTTAAGAGAGTGATTTCCTACACAAAATACAATTATCCACAATTTTCGGGCCTTGGTAAACAGTACTTATGGTCATTTTTAGTCCATTAGAATGCTTTTTAGTCATGATGCTGAATTAAATAGTAGTCATTGATGAAAATCCCATGGATGAGCTGACTGCATTACTCTGCAAATTACAGGCTTTGGAAAACTATTTGCGAAGATTCCAACATACACTGTTGGTTGAATAGAACTTTAGTAGCTTTAATCTAATTACAATTAAAGCAAATTCCCTAAGTGAAGTGAATGTGTGTGAGTGAAGAATTTTATCTTGTTTTGTTTTTTGAAAAAAAAGTCGTGAGAGTTTTATTGTCCTGGCTTTTTTTTTTAAAGTAAATAGGAAGTTGGTAATATGACATTTCCGGTCAGAGGAAGAAAAGGTTCAGTTTGTCGTTTAGCTGTTTCTTGTAGGAATGTAGCAGTATGAAAGGGGAGAGGGAGAGATCAAAAATTATTTAATGAATTAAACAAAAAAGAATGAATACTTTTATTAATAGCACTTAATTTCATCATGGTAAGAAGTAAATTGAGTCTAATTGTGAAATTGTTTATAAGCACGTATTCTGGAAAGATTGGAAAAATGTTATATTCACCATCATTTTATGCCTGGATACATTATGGTATTTATCTTTACTCTGAACTCAAATTACAAGTTAAGAACATCCTAGACTTAAAAGAGGAAAAGAGGAAAAACAAAGCATGGCATGAACCAGAAAGGTTTCATTTCCTGACCGTGCATCCTACAGGGTTTTAGGTTGGAGTATCATTTGTATTTTTCTTAACTCCTTATCACTACTGTGAAGTGTCAGTTTCTTCTCACATTTGAATGTGACCCTGTAACCCTCTGCTTACTGTTTCCTTGCAGAAAGTTTCATAAATGTCTTTGATTCGCTCAAAGAAAAAGTGGAAATGAGAAATACATCGTTCATGCACTCTTGGAAATCACACAACTGAGGTAGTATCTGGGTCGTAACGAAGCACAAGTATCTGCCAACGTTAGGTTTCAACCCCATCTTTCCCCAGTGTTGCCTTGGAGCCCAGGCTGTCTGCAAGGCTCTTGGAGGAGAAATGAATTGGGCATGCTGGGAAGCACGAAACATTAGCAATGTTGGAGAGAACTGACTCACTGTGGAAAACAGGATACACTTTCTTAGCCTCCAGGGTTTAGGCTTCCATAAGATAAAGTCTTACCCAGGATGCAGGGATTCCTGGACCAGAAGCCTCAGGCCCAGTACAGAGCCTCAAAGCTCCTTCTGTGTTCACTTTCCCTTTTTTCATCATACTTCATTCTACTGTGCAATAGAAGAAACCGGTGCTTGCCTTGGTTATCTTTCTCAGGGTTTCGAGACCAGTCCATCCCTTGACTGGAGAACTCTGTAGCCCCAGAACCCTCAGATTTTGCTGCAAATCTCTTTACTTTTGATTCATCAGAACGCATGCATTTTCACACCTCTACATTGATTACCTCCATCCTCCCACCATATTTATTTGTTGTCTAAGCGATTGTCCTTCCCACCAAAGGGTTTGCAATCTTGATAGAAGAATGCCACCACTTGCTATACCTCTATTAATCTCCTTGGATATTTCCAAAGATCTGCAATGTTCTTTCAGTTAGTTTGATAGTTACCTTAGCATATTTTCTGTTGCTATAACAAAATGCTACACACTGAGAAATTCATAAAAATAGGGATTGTTTACCACACAGTTCTGGAGACTGGAAAGTCCAAGCATGACACCAAGATCTACTCAGTTCCTGGTGGGATTAAAAAACAGAAAGGATCACATGGCAAAGAAAGAAAAAGATGATGAAGCCAACTGTGGTTTTGTAACAACCCACTCAGGACAATGAACACACATCTGTGAGAACTACATTAATCCTACATGAACGCAGAGTTCCCACAAAACAAATACCTGTTAATAACCTCACCTCCTTTTAACATTTACTTTGGGGATCAAATTATAATATGACTTGGGGAGGGTGCAAACCACATCCAAACTTTCCTTTTCTTCTTACCATCTTTCATAATGAAAAAGTGTTTTCAATTGAGCTTATTTACAGAAACAAAATTAGCCAGAACAATAACAACAACAAAGATCCATCAAGTAGTAAATTCTCATGTGAATGTGAATCTATTGTTGGGTTTTTCCCATGTACTCTATGGCTTGTCCGTCTATCAGCGTAGTAGAACTATGATGTTTTCATCAGAAGATTTATATTTTATGGTTTGGTGGAGCTAATTCTATCTCCCTTTCACATTTTTCATGGTTTTTCCTGGCTATTGTTTTATGATTGTTTGAATAGGAATCTCAATATCATCTCATCTAGCTTGAAAAAAGTCTTGTTGGGGGGCCAGGTATGGTGATGCATATCTATAATCCCAGTACTCAGGTGGCTGATGCCAGTTTGAGGCCAGTCTGGTCTGCACAGTGAATTCAAAGCCAGCCTGAACTGCACAGAGAGATCTCCTTTCAAAAAAAAAAATCTCATTGGTATATTTACTGGGGAGACGTGACTTCTGTTCAAATTCATCCTAATGTTTTAGATTCTTGGCTTCTTCACTGCCAGTCATGGAGCTCATATTAGTTTCTAAGACTGCTAGAACAAATTACTACTAACTGAGGGGTTTAAAATAACAGAAATCTATTCACTCACAGTTCTGGAGGTTAGAAGTCTACAATCCAGTTGTCAGCAAGACCATCTGCTTTCTAAAGATTCCTGAGAAGAACCACTTCTACTTACTTTTGTATTCTAGTGGTAGCTGACAGTTCCTCATTTTTTGTCTGCATTTACCTCTTTAGCTTCTACCTCTGTGGTTACACATTGTTCTTCCTAGGGCTGTTGTATGTTTCCACGGCCTTCTTCTAAGGATGCCAGAATTGGGATTAGTGCTCACGCAATGCACATGACATCTTATCTAATTACTTCAGCAAAAATCATATTTCTCAATAATGTCACATTCTGAGGTTCTGGGTAGATATAAATTTTGGAGGACACTATGGAACTTAGTACATGCCTGCCTTTATAAGTGGGAAAATGTGTATAAAGAACCAGCTAGAAGCAGGCCAACAGTTCCCAAAAATTACTGTCTTGGTAAACTCTTCCCTAAGTTTGCTCCCATTTGTATCTATTACCCTTGTGCACTGGATCCCTTTATACTCAGTCTCTGAAGCAATCACGCGCTCTCTCAACTTCTATTTTGCTTGTTCCCCTCCTCCCACACCCCACTCCCAACTGTTCTTCTTCCAGCTAAGTATCTCTGAAGTTCAGCTGGACTGCATTCATTCTCTTGAAAATCACCTAGTGTCTCCTTTCACTTGGTTAAAATCCCCTAGAGGGTAAAATGCCTCGTACTTATATTGCATTTGGGCATTTTTAAAAATCTGCATTGGGAAACCACTGGTATCTACACTTTTTCCTTTACTACTCATCTAAAGAGGCTGTGATTCTTTGAAGTATATATTCCAGAGCCTCATGAATAGTCTTTTTTTTATTTTAAAGAGAAAAAGAATACACAAAAATGAAAAATGAAAAACAAAGAAGCAAACAAGCAACTACATCCCCAAATAATAGCAATATAGGCTTTCAAAACGAAACAATAGGAATTTAACAACAGGAATTTAATATAGTGCATGTTGTTATCTTCAAAAGAGAATTTTAGAGTACGAGATATCAATGTACAAAATTGATCTAATCATATGAGTATTGTTGTTTTCTATGAACTAATAAAATTAGTAGCACAATCATCTTAGCTATCTTGTGTATATAGACACAAATTTATATCTTTTTCATTTTCTTTTCTTCTTTTCTCATGTCCCCCATCCTAATTTTTTCCCCCTTTGAGCAGTTTTTTTCCCTTTCACAATGTCTTTTGGATCTTATTTACTATTTTAGTTTCTTACATTAGAGAGACAATATGGTATTTACACATGTGAGTTTGATTTGTTTCACTTATGAGAGTCATGTCCATTTACCTATAAAAGCCTCGATATGATCCTTCTTTATAGCTTAGCAGTATTTCATTGTATAAAAATACCATGTCTTTTTATCCATTCCCTGGCTAGTTCCAAGATTTGGCTTTTACAAGTTGTATTGCTGTAAACATGGGTGCACATATATCACTGTGGTATGATGTTTCTAATCTTCTGAGAAAATACCCAGAAGGAGGATACTTGGGTCAAATGGGACCTCTAATCCTAGCTATTTGAAGAGCTACCACACTAATTTCTATGATGGTTGCACCAGTCTACACTCCCACCAACAGTGCAGAAGTGTTCCTTTTTCCTCAGAGCCCCTGCCAGCATTTGTTATTTGTTGATACATTGATCTTAGCCATTCTTTCTGGAGTGAGATGAAATCTCAGCATTGTTTTAATTTACATTTCTCTAATGACCAATGATGTTGAATGTTTTTTCACATATTTATTTGAAATTTGTATTTCTTTATCTGAAAAGTGTATATTCATCTCAGATGCCCATTTTTGGATTGGGTCTTTGAATTTGGAGGCCTGATTTTTTTTTTTTCAATTGTTTATACATTCTAGATAGTAGTCTCTTGTCTCAGGGACTCTTGGCAAAAATTTTACCCAATTTCTGGGTTTTTTTCCACTGTGTTGGTGATTTATTTTGATGTGCAGAAACTTTTTAATAAGATGAGATACCAGTTGTTGATTCTTTGAAGTACTTCCCATAAAGTTTGGTTTTTGTTTATGAATTCTCTGCCTACCCCTATGTCTTTGAGATTTCTACCTACTTTGTCTTCTGGAAGATTTAATGCTTCCATTTTAATATTTAGGTCTTTGATCCATTTTGACTTTATTTTAGTACAGGCTGATAGGCATGGGTCTAATTTAAGTCTCTGACATGTAGAAAGCCAGTTTTTCCAGCACCACTTATTAAAGAGACTTTCTTTCAGTGAATGTGTTTGGCCCCTTTGTCAAAGACAAAGTGGCTGAGTGTGTTTGTAGTTGTGGTTATATCTTCTGTCCTGTTCAACTGACCCTCAGGTCTGTTTTTTTAAAAGTACCAAACTGATTTATTCGCAGTACCTTTGTAATACAATTTTCAAATCTGGGATTGTGGTACCTCCTGCCTTGTCTTTGTTGCCCATGATCACCTATCCTCTTCTAGGTCTCTTCTGGTTCCAAATGAATTTTAGAAATGTTTTCTCTAGGTCTGTGAGGTATACTAAGGGTATTTTGATCTAGGTTGCCATAGATCTGTATAACACTTTTGGGAATATGGTCATTTTCACTGTATTGGTTCTTATCTAGGAGTAGGGAATATCATTCCATTTTTTGAGATCCTCTTTTATCTCCTTTCTCAGAGAACTGTAATTTTCAATATATAGATCTTTTACTACCTTTGTTAGATTGATCCCCAAATACTTCATTTTTTTATGCTATTGTGAAAGGTAATGATTCCCTAATTTCACTTTCAGTGACTTTGTTGTTTGTATACATTAATGCTATTGATTTTAGAGTATTGACTTTGTGTCCAGCTGCAATGCTGAATTTATTATATCTAGTAGACTTTTGGTGGAGTCTTTGGAGTCTTCTATGTAGTGTATCATGTCATTTGCAAATAATGATAATTTGACTGGTTTCATTCCTATCCTTATTGCTTTTGTATCTCTTTCTTGTCTAATTGCTCTGGTTGTTTCCAGAACTATATTGAATAGGAGTGTGATAGTGGACATCCTTGTCTTGTTCCTGATTTTAAGTTGAAGGATTTCAACTTTTGACCATTTAGTATGATTTTGAGTGTTGGTTTGTCATAGATGGTTTTTATCATATTGTGGTTGAGACCACCTATTCTGATTTTTGCTAGTGTTTTTTTTTTAATCATAAATGAGTGTTAGTTTTTATCAAAGCTTTTCCTGCATCTGTTGAGATGACCATGTGATTTTTATCTTTGATCTGTTAATATGGCACATTACATTTATTGTTACACATATGTTGAAGTATCTCTGCATTCCTGGGATGAATCCCACTTGGTCATGGTGCATAATCTTCTTGATTTGATGCATTCTGTTTGCTAGTATTTTGTTGAGAATTCTTTCATCTCTAGTCATGAGAGAGACTGGCCCATAGTTCTCTTCTTTTGATTGGGTCGTTTTCTGGTTTTGGTATCAGGGTATGTTGTAGTTAGGAGTTTCAAGGAGAGCAATTACATATGGGACACAGAATTTATAGTATTTTATGATGACCACCCAGAGTTAAAAATAAGAGTGCAGGAAGTCTGTCCACAACACTAAAGAACTAGAAAATCCAGCTGAGGGCCTGGATCCCACAACAATGTTCCTGGACTATATCTTCTCTAGCTATGTTGAGCAATTCTTTCCTTAAGGATGACATTTCTTTTCTTTTTACCTAAGAGATTATTTTTGATCTGATTTCCTCAATATCTTCATAGATTTGGTTCTTTATTTCACTTGCCATCTTTTCAGAAATTTCAAATGTGTGTCTTACAATTTCTTCTATGTTTATGTCTCTTGCACTTTCTCTGGGGAACTGAAGGTCTGAGATTGCATTTTGCTTTTTTGTTTCGTCATGTTGATCTATTGGTTTGTATTTCTGTCTTCAATCTCACTAGTTTCACATATGTCTTATGTGCACCATTATCAGTGTCCTACTGTGTGGCTGATTTTCTAGTGGTCACCAATCCTGGGTGGATGTTGGCACCACCAGTGAAATTGCAGACCTGCCACTGTCACCTGGGTGGAGGGCAGGATCAGTGGCATGGTCACAGGCTCACCATGTTCTTCTGGGTGGAGGGCAGTATCACTTTAATGAATCATCTTCATGAAGTCATAAAATACATTCCATGGCAAAAAAAAAAAAGCACAACTCCATCAAATAGTACTACTTTGGCTATCTTTAGATGAGATATGTGCACCTACTTCACTCAGCACTTACTACCTCATCACTTTTTACCCCATGTATACCTGTATGCCACTTGCACATGCCCATTTCTCCAGACATTTAGGTTTGCAAATCCAGTTAGAGACTCAGTGAACAGATTATGTAATCCATGACCTATCCTTGTTTTCCTTGGAACCCCAAACTTCCTAACCTGTGACTTTAAAATACATAGCTATGTCTGTTAATTTAACTTGCTTTTGGATGAAAAAGAAGCACATTTTTTCTCATTGACTCAAAAGAATTATTTTTATTTATTAAGGCCATTAAGTGGTTATATATGTGGCAAAGTTTGCCCTTTGTTCAATCTTTGCCAATTACTTTAAAACTACAAAAGATACATAGCTTCACTTAATTGTCAGTTTTGGGGTTTTGCTATTGTTCTTGTTGCTTTTAGTGCCGTGATAATAAAGATTTTTAAAATGCCTAATTCAAATCAAGGCTAAAAATCCATTTCATTTATGGGATAATATCTTCAAAATTATAATAATATATTCAAATTATTCTATATGTTTTTATTTTTGACAGCCTCATAAATGGGATACTTTACATGTATCATGTTTTAGAATCATATTTCATTTTTTTAGAAAATTATACTGAGATGAAAAACTAAAATATGAAAATATTTTATCTTATTACTCACAGAATGCCCCTTTAATATTATTATGTTGCATAACTTTTCATATTCTTTAGAATTTTTACACCAAAATGAGTTTGTATCAAACATATGGCTTTGTATCATTTTGGTTAATGTTCTACATCTTACCATTTCAATAATTTTCTTTACCTCATATAGTGAATAGGCCGTATTAAGTTTACACTAATTATCCTCAAAACCCTTTGTGGCTGGATTTTCTTTTCCAACTCGTATGTGCTTGTTATGTTTCTCAAGTCTCTCTCAAACCCCACTGGTTCTGTTTAAGTGACCAGGTCAATGTCCTTCCAACATGTTTTTCCTTCCATAACTATTTGTCCTATAGTATCATTTATTTTATTTCTTTATTCCATGTACAACCAGTTCAAGGGAGTCAGATCTAAAGGGTTGATGCGTTTCAACCACGTATGTTGACAGGTAATGTGATATTTATAGCTGAGGTTCTCTTCCTAAAAGTCTCTGGATGTATGGATTTTCATGTCAGGGCCCGTGGTGAGCCGAGGAAGAGAATCTCCCAGGAATGTAATGGGAAAGTGTCACCTACAAACACCTTGTTCTTTAGTCACTTTAGTGGGGTGGCTTGGAGACATAGTAGCACTTGTGACCAACATGGAGTTAGTCATCCACAGAGAAAAAAATGTAGTGCTGAAACTTCTTGAAAACTTGATGGGTTGCAAGGACCCCAGCTGACTGTATCCTTACCACCACCTGAAACCTTATTAGCTACTGCAGATATAGTATCTGCTCTTACTCGGGGTATGCAGCACATGCCTTTTGATGGATTTTAGGAAATAACTGTGTCTACTTGGGCACAAAATTTGACATATTAACATATTTGGCAAAGCAATATTAATTATATACTTCAATCCATTGTTCCTGTTTTATATTTTAACCTAATGATCTCCTCATCTCATGATTCGATATGATAATCATGGATATGCTTTTGTCTATCTTTGTATTCCTAGTAATAATTTCATTTATGTATTTCAATTCTAGGTCACTTGGAGGATGCAGATTCATAAGTGGGATAGATTTTTGGTGAGTTATTTTTCTTGCCAATTTTAAAATTTGGTTTTGTCATGAATTCTTTTATTCCTGGTGTTAATTGTTTTGTCAACCTAGTTTTCTCTCTCATTTTCTTTTTCTCATTCTTTGCTACACTCTTTTCCTTCTTCCTTCCTTCATTCCTTCTTTCTTTCACTTGTTCCTTTGCTCTTTTCTTCCTTTCTCCTTCCATCCTTTCTCTTTTTCTTTTTTTCCTGCTCTCTTTTAAAATTTATAATGTAAAGTTTATAATATAAACACATTACTTCTAGTTGTCTATTTTTCAGACTTTCTGATTTCCCCTTAGTCTTTTGAAATTAAAATTTATTCAATTTTTAATCTAACATAAGAATTTTTGAGTTCAATGTTACATACATTTAGTGTGCTACAATTTTCTTGCTCTCATACTTTTTGCCTTTTACATTCTGTTTTGCTGTGCTGCTCATTTTCTTTCTTATGTGCTTTTTTCCTAATGCAGTGTGTTTCAAAGAAATTTCTGCAGAGATACTAATTGATGCTTCAGGAAAAATAAAACATGCATACTCTGTCTGATTCAGTAAGACAGGGAAACACTTGAGGATCAGTTTAGGACATCCACAATAAATGTAAAACTAGTAGATTCCTAAGACTCTCAACAATTAAATAATTTGTTTAAGTAGTCATGCCTTTTGATCTCACTTTAATACACACAACTTTCTGTGGTATTTTTATACAATGGAGCACTACTCAGCTATAAAGAATGATCACTTTGAGATATTTATAAACAAATGGGCCCAACTTGAGACCATACTCATAAGTGAAATAAACCAAACTCACATGTGTAAATACCGTATAGTCTCCCTAGTATGAGAGTTGGTAAGAGTGTATAAGATTTTATGGTAATCATGATTCCCCATTTCATTGCTTTGAAGCCTTTCAATGTTTTAATTCATCAGTTGGAATGGTTTTATCCTGTTTTATGCGTGATGGTATGAACAGCTGTTTTGAAGAAAACAAAACATTGTGGCAGCCCTTGCTGATTTAATATCATCTTGCTTAGAAGTCCTACCATGCTTCTATTCTTCTATTACCATTGGTTCTATCATGTTGTATCTTGTTGGGATTTTAATATATGTGATAGTATAAACAAATTTTTTATGGAAAATGAGATATTATAGTAGTCATTGATCATTCTCCGTTACTCAGTTCAGAATTCCCTGTAATTTTTTCATTCTTTTGAATGGTTTTATACTATTTTGTTATGTTTGATATTATTGTATTTGAAACTATGCTAAACTATAGCAGGGAAAGAGATATTTTGATAGCTACTGTTAATGTCTGGTTGTCTTATTGTAAAGTGCTGTGTTGCTTATGTTGTTCTGTTCTGATCTGCTTTGTTCTGCCCTCTTTTGTTTTATTCTCTTTTAAAAAATAAAAATAAAAAGATACACAACTTTTTATAATACATATAGTGACATCTTATGGGATGATAGCCGTTGGATACTGAGTGGGAAATGCACAGCAAGTGATGTAGGCGCACATGTGTCTCTTATTATATTATTGTTCATCTTCAACTGTTCCTACAGTAAATTGAATGCAGTTTTCTGATCTTGCTTTGAGCTGATCTTGTCTTTTGTCTGTCCCTTTATTTGAACTATTCAACTGATAGCCTGTATTTATGGCTACCCATCCCTTGGTGTCATGGTGTAATTCTATTGCCATTATAGTTTACCATTTGAGACATTATTAGCAATTGATTAAGTCAAGCTATTTGAAGAGAAATTCATAGTAACATCCATCACTTGGCTTCGGGTCTATATCCAGATTGTTATGGGTAAGAAAGAAAGTCTAATGGGACAAGAGAAGAACACAGACAATCTGAAATCCACATGAAGATGTGCAGGCTCTTGCCAGTGAAGACAAGGAGACTGGCTTTAAAGGGAGCAGTAGCATTGCATTAAGCTGGTACCTTTGTTCCAAAGAGTTCAAAGAACTTCAAAGAGTCCACGACAAAAGTATTTCATTACAGCCAAAATGTATCACATGTAGCTTTGAAATAACCTTCGATGGTTTGATGGTTTACTAGTTTTCAAAGAAATAGAATACAATAAAGCTTGCAGGATGATCTGTGAGATAAAAGACCTTCAGGATAACGAGTTCTTAAGGGGAACAGGGTTATCATGACAGCCCAGCACTCAATGTGTCCTTCCTTAGCTAAGGTATTTCATTTCTTTCCTCCTCAGTTACCACAGCTATTGAATAGGAGCAGAGAAGTAGCAATTAATTCAATGATGCTAGTGTCCTATGGGCTCTAAAATCTCCATATCTATGAGTATGAGTTTTGAAGTGTTGCTGTCGCAAACTATAGCACAGTGAAGACCCTAGTTCTTGCCATCCACATGAATGTCTGAGAATTTCTCTTGGGCAGTGTTGGTTTCTCCCTGCTAGAGAATTGTCAAATAAATTTAGTGTATCATTACCAATAATTTTTAAGATGATAAACTAGTATAAAAATAGTAACGATCTTCTACCTGCTAGTGAGATGGAATAATTTCATGGATCGCTTAGTCATCTGACTTTTCTAATCACTGATTTATTTGTTTGTTGTTAATGCTCAGTCTTGCAATTTTTTTTACTTTTATTTACTTATAAGAGTTCAAAAAATATTTTGAGTACTTTGTGAATTGCTTCCATTGTTAATTTCATTTTCCAAATCTGTTGCATTAAGAAATGTAAAATTTTACAGTATCTTGCCTTTAAAATTTATTGTGGCCAGATTTATCAATCTTTTCTTTTTGAGTCTTAATTAAGAAATTCTTCCTAATTTCAAGTTCATATCAACATATTTTTTGAAAAAGTTTTAAAGTTTTGCTTTTTGGATGTTATGTGTTTTTATTCCACTTGGAGAGGAATTTTGTTTTTTACCACTTATCCGAGATTTTTTTTTCAAGGCCTCAAAACATTCAGACTAATTACAATGGAACTTCTGTAATTTCTTATAATACACAAACACTTAACAAACTCTTAAAAATGCAAAAACATGTAACTAAACAACTTATTGCATGATTTTCAAAAGCAATAGTTATTTAATACAATATAAGTTTCAAAAAATCAAAGACTTTCCACACAATCAAAACATAATTAGCAGCAAGCTATTCAGACTAAACAAACACAAAACAGTCTTTACGGTTTTCAAGTTCGTTATTAACTTTGCTTCATAGAGTCACTGGTAATTCAGACTTCTTTCAAGTGTGGGATTTCTAGCAATTAAATTGTATTTTCCTTGAAAGAAGTAAGAGGAGAGGGAAGAGTGTTTGCACAAGCTCTTGGGTTGAATTATTATTAAGAAAAAATTTCCTAAATGCTTTTTTTTAAAAAGTGAAAAAATCCACAATCTTCCTAGTTTGTCATAAATTCATGCAACAAAAAGTAAAACAGAATCTAACTGAATTTATCCAAGCTTCCCTTTCCCGCAACACCTCTGTATGTTTTTCAACTTGGTAAGTATTTATTCCCTTCTGTAATCAGGGGAAACACATTAAGTTGTCTTTAACATTACCTTCTACATACTTCAAACCCTTACTTCTGAACCTGTCCTCTCATCCACTATAATCTATTACAAAAGTGAAAAATAATTCAGTGTACCACACAAGGGCGCAACCTTAAAGTTTCCTTAAAAATCCAATGATTTAAACTTTTTCACCTTTATAAACAAAAGTGACAAGAAGTTAGTAGGAGAAAAATGCAAACTGTAAAGATTATTTAACAGAAATTTTATTTAAACCTTTCCTTCAAGATGCAAGTACTCTCCAGACTAGCATGAAATGATACTCTGCATGCACAGGTATAATACCTAAGGTTTACTCCAGAGCACGTAATCAAATTAAAAGTAAATAACCTTTTAACTATTACACAGTTTAACTGATCGTTAAATAGTTTCACATGGGGGGAAAGCAAGCATTTTGTGGAAAGTGAAAAGGATTGTGATGTGATAGGTAATGTAACAGCTCCGCTTGATGAATGTATTCATTAAGTATCACAAACATGTATAATAAAAATAAACTATAAAAAATAAAGACAATAGTACATACAGTTGAACAATTATGTGTTCATTTGAATCCCAAGGAAGCCTGGAGATGAAGTTTTGTTTTGTTTTGTTTTTCCTAAAAGTGTAATACAGAGAACGGGGACATACTTAGTGGTAGAGCACTAATCTAGTGTGTGGGAAGCCCTAGGTTCAAACTGGTGCCTGACTCTTTACAGATATGCTCTTAACCTCTGTTCGTAGAGTGATGGAATGAAATGGTATAGACAGGTACAATCCTTTAAGTAATAGCTATTGTTTTTTTTATTGTTTTTTTTTAATTAAACAAGACAAGAGGCTAAAACACAACTCAACAATGCAATGAAAGCGATATAGGACCTCAAAACAAGACCATAGGGAATCAACAGTGGATACAGCCCTTGGAAGGAGCAACTCCTAGATACCTAGATGTTTGATTATGTCAATACCAGTAGCAGAAGAAGCTATTGTTCTGTTTTTATTGTTTCTATTCTATTCTGTTCTGTTTGATTTTTACTGGGTCTGAAGTTATCTGAGCTATTCTGAAGACATCAAAGGCATTAGGATAACTATTGTTGATTTTGTAATGTTTTGAAGTCCTGTATCTCTTATACTGGTTTCTTTTGAATGGTTTTATTCTATTTTATCCTCTTTAAAATAAAATTTAAAAACTGAGAGCAATAGTATTTCTTTTCTTTTTTTAAGTTTTTATTTGAAAGAGAATAAAACAAAAGAGGGCAGTACAGAGCAGATCAGAACAGGACAACATAGGCAACACAGTACTTTACATTAAGACAACTGGACATCAACAGTAGCTAACGCCATATCACTTACTCTGCTATAGTTGAGCGTAGTTTCAAATACAATAATATCAAACATAACACACTAGTATAAAGCCATGCATAGAGTGAAAGAATTACAGGGCTTTCTGAACCGAATAACAGAAAATGATCAGTGGGTACTATAATATCTCATTTTCGATAAAAAATTTTTTTGTTTGAACTATCACACATATTCAAATTCCAATAAGACACAATGTGATAGATAGAACCAATGGTAGTAGAACAAAAGAAGCATGGTAGGACTTCTAAGAAGGATAATATTAAATCAGCAATAGCTGTCATAATGTTTTCTTCAAAACAGCTGTTCACATCATCACGTATGATATAGTCAAACAAAACAGGATAAAACCATTCCAACTGATGATTGAAAACTTTGAAAGTCTTCAGAGCTATGAGATGGGGACTCATGCTTACCATAAAGTCTTATATACTCTTATCAACTCTCATACTAGAGAAACTATATGGTATTTACCCTTGTGAGTTTGGTTTATTTCGCTTAAGAGAATGGTCTCAAGTCGTGTCCATTTATTTATAAATATCTCGATGTGATCATTCTTTATAGCTGAGTAGTACTCCATTGTATAAAAATGCCACAGCTTTTTTATCCATTCCTCAGTTGTTGGGCACTTAGGTTCTTTCCAATATCTGGCTATTACAAATTGTGCTGCTATAAACATGGGTGCACATATATCACTGTGGTATGATGCTTTCAGTTCTTCTGGGAATATGCCTAGAAGCAGAATAGCTGGGTCAAATGGGACTTCCAAACCCAGCTTTTTAAGGAATCTCCAGACTGACTTCCACAGTGGTTGCACCAGTCTACACTCCCACCAACAGTGTAGAAGAGTTCCTTTTTCCCACAGCCTCTCCAACACTTGTTGTTGGCAGTATTTTCTATCTTGGCCATTCTTCCTGGAGTGAGATGGAATCTCAGTGAGGTTTTAATTTGCATTTCTCTCATGACTAATGATGATGAACATTTTTTCATGTATTTATTTGCCATTTGTATTTTTTCATCTGAGAACTGTGTATTCATTTCAGATGCCCATTTTTGGATTGGGTCTTTGAATTTCGAGGGTCTGATTTTTTTTAATTCTTTATAAGTTCTAGACAAAAGTCCTTTGTCTGAGGCGCTTTCCATAAAGACTTTTTCCCAATTTGTGGGTTTTCTTTTCACTCTGCTGGAAACCTCTTTTGACATGCAGAAACTCTTTAATAAGATATGGTCCCAGTTATTGATTCTGGAAAGTATTTCCTGTGTACTTTGGTTCTTGTTCATGAATTCTCTTCCTACCCCTATATCTTTGAGGTTTTTACCTACTTTGTCTTCCAGCAGTTTTA
>PVJX010031545.1:0-21148 GCA_004027295.1 Dolichotis patagonum
CTGGTCACTTTGTAGCCCAAGCTGATCTTTAACTTGCAGTGATCCTTCTGCCACAGCCTCCAAAGTGCTGGGATTACAGGTGTGCATCACCATGCCTGGCCTATCTATTACAAATTCATTTTGCCTATTAATTTTAATGAAGACTCACAAAGTTTAAAAGGAACTTTGCAATGCACCTTCTTACTTGTGGCTTTATTCACAATAGCAATCTAAATATCCACTGAAGGACACATAGGTAGAGAAAATGTGGTATGGCTCTAAAATAAAATATCATTCAGCCCTAGCAGAGAAGGACACCCTGCCATTTGGGGCATTACACTATGTGAAGAGACAAACACAGAAGGACAGGCACTGTATGATTCCAGTTATAAGATGCATCTCAACAGACTCAGAAGCAGAGAAAAGAAAAGTGGTTTGCAGGGCCTGTGCCACAACCACAGACCTCTCAGTCCGAGGATGCGAAGTTTCACTAATGTAAGAGAAGTAAACCATGAGCATGTACGGTTTGTTGTGGTGCCATTGCCAAGAGTGTTGTGTCGTGGACTTTAACAATTGCCAGGAAAACAGCTCTGGTGTTAAGTTTTCTTATCATAACAACAAGTGAGAAAGAGGACAAGAGAGCTGAGGGCTGGTTTATGGCATAAATTTTTGCAAAATGGTTTCATAGTTGTATACTTTTCTCTAAACTGATCAAGGGGCAAACACTAAATATGGACAGCTTTATACAAGTTGACCATACCTTTATAAAAGTGCTTTAAAATGTAAAAATGAACTTACTTTGTTTGCTGATATTGAAGTATATTTCTGTCCTAAGATTTTTTAAAACTCACGAATAGATAAACACAAATCAGAGTATGCTACGTGACTTATTCCTCTCATCTAAATCCCTAGGGCCTGTGTGCCCGTGAATCTTGGATGTTGTAAGACTTGCTTTGTGCCGAATACCTGTGAGTGTTTGACCTACAGGAATACTGTAACCGAGACGCAGAACACATTCACATCCCACTCAGTAGGGATGGCAAGAGAATGCCCTGGTTCCCGGAAGCCTTTCTTTCCTCGCCTTGTACAGTTTGGATAATTTCCCAGGCTGTCTATGAGCGCCATCAATGAACAAGCACTTCTCATGAGTTCTTTGATTCTTATACATGAAACAGGAGAGATGAAAACAAAGTTGGAATGAAAAGCAGGCTGGAGTGATTGTAGGACAGAACAGGGCTCTGACAGTGCTTTTCACTAGGATGACAGTGTGGGGGAGGGCGCCTGGTGAAACGGGGCATGTTGAAAACATGACAATGAGAGGGTTTGATTTGTCACCACTGTCTCTGCTGTGACACATCATCAAAGAAATAATGATGATGCTGACAGCTCCTGCAGTCATACCATCTTACATTTCCAAGGGGCCACTCTGGGCTGCCATTGCGCCCTCCCTCACCCCATCTAATGACACAATGCCTACATCCACATGCACCTGTGTTTAGAAACATAAGGTTCATTATGAGAACAGAGCCTTGAGCCCCTGCTAACCATTCCTTGGGCACAAAACAATGGCCACATACATAGCCTCAGAGTCAGCCAGTCCCACAGTTAACTTCCGTGATGGCAGATGCATTCTTGGCCTTCAAAATTCTAAACCTGCAGGAGCAAATTATAGGCTTAAGGGATTTATTTCTTATTACACGAGGAATGCATGCACATCGCTTCTTTCCCACTAGTGATGGGTAAACAATGGCCTTCATTTAAAACACAAATGTCTCACGTAGCAGAAAGGACAAGAGAGGGCAGGGAATAGGTGTCCAGGTGATTTCTCAAAAGAGTAGGAGAAACACAGGAGTCTGGTTTCTTACAAAGCAAGAGTGAATTCCTTTTCATTTCTTAAGCATGTAGTTCAAGAGTTACACAAATATTTTCTCAGCATCTAATTTGTAGCAGTCATTGCAGTTACTCCTGAGGGATTTTTTTTAATCTTGCAAGAAAAATTGTTTCCTAATCCATCTTGCTTCTTTCCTGCTGTCCTTAAATTAGGGTGGCCTTTTGTGTCATTAGAAATTGCAGCTAATAGTAGTGGAATAATTTGTAATGCAATCTCTTGGCAAAACAGCAAGGCCTCAGAAGCTGGGCACAGAGTGTGGTGAGGGGCAGTGTCCACATTCTGTGGCACCGGGTTGAGTATTTGTTCTTTACTAATCCAACCAGAAGTATTGATTGCCTACTAGCTAGAAAAACCTGCTTTTATTTTGGGAGGCAGATAGTCTACAAATAAATAAAATAGATGTTATAAGTTATATAAGTTATAAGTATGCTGTGACCAGTGGAACAGCAATCTATTTTAGCTAGGAAGAGCTTCTTTGGGGAAATGACATTTAAATGGAAACTAAATGGCCCAAAAGAGCCAGACATAGAAAGATCTCAGGAAAGACATTGTAAGTAGAAGAAGTAATAATTCAAAGACATGTGGCATATTGAAGTTGATGCTGGAGACAATATGATCTCGTAGGGCTACTAGACTCTGAGATAGAATTTGTATTTTAATTGATTTCTGTGCTTCTTAAACTTTTGTGTTTGTTGGACACAAATTGTTGTGCTTATTACTGAAGATGTTTGTAGTGGACACAGGGTAGCACCTTAGACTTCGTGTCAAGAAGTCTCCTACTAACCTAGTGGATTTTAAAGTCATTTAGAGGGAGAAATGTGAGGCATGGAGCTGCGATCCATGAGATGCAGTGTCCAGAGCTCTGGGCAGCCATCTGGAGGGTGGTATGAGGGAACAGCAAGAGCTCTGAGACAGGAATTTCAGATTTCACTGCAAGTCCTACTCTGTCACTGACAGATTTTGACTTTGGAGGGGTCCTTGATTTCCACGTGAAAATGGAAAATTTGAGCCAGGTAATTGCAAAAGTTTCTTCCCACTTCAAATCAAATAATAAAATCACTGAAAATCAAATTTATTTTATAAGGTGCCTTGGCTTGAGATAGAGAGGAGTTGCTACCTCCTTAATAAAACAGAAACCCTCCACACGTAGAGTAACCGGGAAGGCACTCCAGAGAGCACAACCAGGCTGGATGTACCCAGTGTTGTGCAAAAAGCGAAGCGTTGGGATCGAAAGGATGAACAGACTGCTTTACCTGCAAATCCAGACAGCGTGGAGACTGAGGAGGCCCAGCAGGCATTTTAGGCACCGGTCTGAGAAGTGAAAGGACAGAACTGTTCCCTTGAGGGAGACTTTAGGATCCAGGGCAGAGTAAGGCACAAAAAAATCTCATTTGAAAAATTGATTAGTTTTACCCAAGAAAGGGAAGAGAGGCATGGCATGTCGGATTCTTTGGCATATTTGGGTGGATCAAGACCATACAGCGATGTGAATAATTACTCAAACGTGAAGGCAAAGCAGGCTTCTTTAGTGACTCCCTGATTGCTGAGCTGGGACAGGGAACATGAGAACTGAGGTGACCCTATTTTTTGTCTAAATACATATAGCTACTGTCTTGTTTCAGCAAAGCCCCTTGGGAGCTGAGCTTGGCACAGCGACTTGACCTGTCTGCACTTCACTGGTGGAAAATTCAGAAACCATTACACCACGTGTCCAGCAACAAGGGTGCTGTCAGCGCTCTGCGGACAGCAGTGCTAATGTCTCAGCCTCTCAGCCTCAAGGGCAGAAGGTGGTCATACTGACTGAGAAGGAAGTGCTAAGACAAGAGGAGGACTTGAGCCAAAGAAGTCAGATAAGGGCCTGGGGAATACTTCCACGCAGATCAACTATTTCTAGAAGATTTCAAGAAATAAATGAGGTAGGAATGTGAAAACTAAAAGCTTTCCAATGTCACGGAGTTCAGGACTCCAGCTTGAGTGAAGGGTGTGGGGACCATGACCTAGGGGCACCTCTCAGGGCCCATTGCTGTGTAAACTTGGTTCTGTTCTCTCTGTCATGTGGATTCATCCTGCCAGCTTGGCTTTGGCCTCCAACTCTATTCTAGGACACTGGCACCTTCTCCTGCATGCAAGGCAGAAGGAAACCATTGGTATAGGGTCCACAAAATGTCACAGATGTCCCTGGTTTAGGTTTTTACTGAGAATTCCACAGCTACCAAGATAAAGAATGAGCTGGAATCCTACAAGGCCACCTTTCCTGGTCTAGATAGCCGTATTTCTGTGCTCCCTTGAGGAGTTCACTGGTGTAATTTAATTATTCCTTTTCAGGTAATGCAAATCAGAAAGTACCTGTTGGTCACCTGTTTGGCTCCCAGCACTGTGAGGGGTATCAAAGGACAAAGATTCCTTAAGATGCTAACTCCCTGTTCATAAACAGAAAGTCAGACTGGGGACCCACATGCTCATCATGTAATTATGCTGTGACATGAGATTGTCAGTGGAAAACTTAATGGCACTAATGAATGAATTTACGGGTTGAACATCCCTAATCCAGGAAAGAAAGAAAGAAAAAGAAAGAAAGAAAGAAAGAAAGAAAGAAAGAAAGAAAACAAAGAAAGAAAGAAAGAAAGAAAGAAAGAAAGAAAGAAAGAAGAAAGAAAAAATCTGAAATGCTCCGAAGTCAGAAGCTTTTGAGTGCTGACGTGATGAACGAGGATGCTAGTGGAAAATCGCACATCTGATCTCACAGTCACAGCTAAAATACAGGCACACTGCTATCATGGTTTAAAATTATAGGCGGGACAAGTGTGTATACGGGGACATAGAAGATATATGAAAGTAAATAAAAAGTGTATGAAGGCATATAAAAATGAAAAATTTTATGCTTAAATTTGGGTACTAACCCCACAGTATATTATTGTGAGTATGTAAGTATTTCCAAGTCTAAAACACTTCTCGGCCTACGCATTTTGAAAAAGGACACTTACTGTATATGATCATAAATGTAGTGGTCTAACACAACGCAAAGTTAGAATCCTATACTTCTGTGGATTAGAGGTCCACGTTTGTCTGTCCCAGCCGGTGTCCAGGCGCTGGTGGGCAGCTTCCTCCCTGCAGGCTCCGGGCGCCCACTGCCTTGTGGTGTCCAGCGCGCTCGGCCTGCACCCTTCCTCCACCTGCAAGGTCGGCAGTGCTGCGTCTCTCCGGTCTTCTGGGGTCATGGCTCTTCCCGGTGACAGCTAAGAAAGAGTCTCCTGTGATGAGATGGGGCCCATCTGGGTGGTCGACAACTCCTCCCATTTTAGAAGCATTACCTCACTGGTGTCTGCACACCACCTGGTGCTTTGCAAGGTGACCTCTCACCACAGGCTGGAACCAGGCCCCGTGCATGCACAGGACACGGGCACTGTGTGAGAGAGCGGCCTTACCATCCCGGTGTGAGTTTTCCGGAGCCAGACAGCAGTGGCTCAGTTGCACAGGGTTCTGCCTCTCCCTCCTCGGCCTGGAGGCTGTGGCAAAGCCACCCTCGCCCAGGGCCCTAGTTGCAGGGCTGCTTCTTCTCACGTCCTCCCTCCCCTGCCTGCCCTAAAGGGTGCTGGGAAATATCTACTTTAAGGTGTTTTGTTTGTTTGTTTTTGTGTTTTCTCATTTCTCTTATCTCTGCTTGTTCTTTATGGATTCTCCTGCCCAGTCTTCAGGCCAGGGTTGCTGAGGAATCCTCGACTCCCCTCTTCTCATCTCTGCCCCTTTCATCCTCTTAGCCGAGGGCAACTCACTTAAGGGCTGTGAAGCATCCGCAAGAACAGGCTATTGTGTGCTGTCAATGGAGGCTTCACAAACCTCTGAGCCAGGTTTTTTTTCTTTTAATGGGGTGGGGGAGTTTGGACTTTGCTAGACAAAGAGGACATTATCTTTATTTAAGTGAAAAGTGAGAACGATCCCAATAAAATACAAAACATGTCCTATAGTTTCATCTTCCTATCAGCCATATGTTGAATGCTAGTATTATGTGGTCCACAAACAATGGAAAAGGGAAGGAAAAAATAAAAATGAAAAACAAATTCCACTCCCACAAATTAGTTTTAACTTTACAATCCTTTCCCTATCTTGGATTTTCCTTGATACACCTACATATAAACATAGACTAACGCCAGGGAGTTTTTACATGACTAACTGCTCACAATACTTCATCTTATTCAGAAGTTGACCATTCACTAATGCAATGAAATTTGTAAAATCGACAAATAATTTCAGAAACATCCATGCAACTGACCTATATGGATTACTAAATTTCTTACTTCTTCCATGGTAGGCATGGGGACACAGACTTGGATATGCTACTACACTACCCCATCATTGTTGACATTCGTAATGCATTCAGGACCAGGGGACATTCAGTGCACAGCACAAGAAACACCAGCTGCTGTAAGGAACAAGCCTGACTCTCAGCGCTTGATTCTCTGTCTCTCTCTCATACACACATAGACACACACACACACACACACACATCATTTCCCAAATTTCTCTCCAGAATGTCCTCTGCCAGGACTCAGGAATCTAGACACTTTCATTTAATAGCTCCTACTTACTGTGGGAACCCAGAGTCCTTTAGGGCCCCAGGGTCACCTGCCACAGTGTCTGTGCCTGGTCAGTGGGTAAAGGAAGAGGACGTGAAAAGGAGACCCCAGGTCTGCAGAAGATGCACTTCACTTGTGCTTTCCTTTCATTGGCCAGAACGCATCACCTGACCCAACCTAGATGCAAGAGACCTTGGAAATGCAACTTAGTTGAAAACTCTGGGAAAAGAAAGAAAGAAGAAAGAAAAATCTGGGGAATAAGGAAACAGTCCTGGGAGCATAGCATGTTGAGTGATTCTGACATACACTCAGCTGGGTTGGTCAGAGACCTCATGCAGGACGTCATTCTTTCCTGAAGTGACTGGGAAAGGGCTTGGGAGAAATAGGTGACAAGCACATAGCAAGTTGGCTAAATTGCTAGACCTCTGCCTGGAGTGTGGGAAGAAGTTGTTAAATTGGCGAACTGTGCATGGGAAGAGTTCACCTGAGATGAAAAGGAACAGAAACAAGAGCTGAAGAGAGGCAGATGATCTTCCAGACTGCGATGAGGCAAGTCAGGCACTTAGGGTGTGGAGTTGAGAAGGAGGGGAGGCACCTGAGGGTGCTGAGTCTCGGTCAGTGCTGGCTCCACCTCACCCCTGAGCACCCCACCCTACTGTAAGACAGCTTCTTGGCAGTGTTACTAAAACTCCAGACCAGTCCTGTGCCATGGGAGTTTCAGCTGGATGAGCCAACAAGCACACTTTGCCTTTTCGAATTAGGTCCTTTTCCCCTGCTAGTGGGGGAAATCTGATTAACATGCACTAGTGTCATCGGGCACTTGTGTGGGGCTTGATCAGAAGAGTAGTACAGAGAGAGTTAGTCTGCCCTAATGCTTCCTGGTCATTCTCACTTGAATAAATAAACAGTCATCTCTTCTGCACGAAGAATTTTTTTATATAAGTAATGTTAATCTTGCAAATTTAAACACTTACTTTAAATTAAAATAGACTTTGAAGACTATTTGATGCTTTTCTGTTTCCTGCTTTTAGTTCAGATATTTCCAAGCTGGTACTGCAAGGAAAGTCATTTCCAATCCCTCCTAGACTCATAAAAGCTTGAAATCTTCCTGCAGGAAAAATATGCTAGACTTTTAGCACCAAGTCTTAAGAGAGTGAGTAAGCAAAGTCAGTGTTTGCATAAAGAGACTGAATTTGAAGCCAGTAAAGAACCAAAAGACATGTGGCACCCTTGGAGCACTGCCAGTGTGACTCCCATAGGTGGCCCCCCTGGGTAGGGGTGGACCTGGTGGTCCAGAATGTGACATAGAATTCACTACATTCTCATCCTCACCCACAGCTCTTTGTGACCAACGTGCCTGGACCTGGGCAGCTGTAAGGAATGCTTGATGTTTGTGAATGTCGAGAAAGGGTCAAGGTTTAGATCAAAGTAACCAGAGCTGTGAGGAGCGGACAGCAGAGGTCAGCTAACAACACCTCTGTGGAAGCCACTGGCCAGTGGGCATGGGGGCAACCGGGACGAGAGAGGTCGGGAATGGTTTGGATGCTTCTGAGCTATTATGTAGATAAATTTCTTGTTACACTGAACAGATGTGTCTTTGAACATTATGATACATGTTGCCTTTCTTTTATCAAATACCAAAATTTCTTCCTGTCAATGGCTTCTTAATATTGAGCAGATAGAAAGCAGATATTTCCCTTGAGCCTCTCCCTGCTGATAAGTATCCCGGTCATCTCAGGAATTCCAATTTATCTTATCTTCTTAGCTCTACTCAGGAAAAAAAAAGTCAGATTCCTCATTCTGAGAATCCTGGAGGTCATTTTAGTTCACATAGGCAATGAGTAATATTTTTATTTGACCATGAGTTTCAGTTTCCGACTGTTCTAGAAGTTAAGACATTATTTACCTCAGATCTTTTAATTTGGTCACCAAATTATCTTTCAGTGGATTTGAGAGTGGACATTAGAATTTGTGAACCATGTTGTTACATAGCCTGATCATTTTTTTAAGACATGAGACTTCTCAAATTCACACTGTTCAATATTTTCTACTTTAAAAACTGTCTATAATTTCCTGCAATAGGCTTCTTCTCATCTTAGTCTGTTTTATGAGAGCATCAGAGTTGGACCACTGTCTTCCTTCTAAGAAGACAGTAGTTTTTGCTCAGAAGACAGTTTTTTTGCTCAGAAGACTGTATATTCAGAAGTTGAGGAGGGTTTGAATTATTTTTAATCATTATAATTTACTCTGGGATTCTTGAAATACTTTAATAAAGATATAACGAGCAGTTATATGCATAATGACACCTCAATATAACACCATTTAATCATTACAATTTAAACCATTAAATATAATACCTTGTCATTAGTCTATGTGCTTACCTTGGCTTCTGTCTTTTTTATTTTACCCCAAATGCTGCTTGTGCTCTGCAATGAGAGGCAAAACATTTCTTCTCTGTCACTGCAGTGACCAGAGCCTGGCAGAAGAAGGATAGTGACCATCTGGCAAGGGTAATGAGCACAGTTGGCAGTGGTGTTGGATAGCATCAGTTTACAAACATCGCTAACCATTCTGCAAGGTGATCTGGAAAAGTGATGCTTCCTCCACTTGCAAGGGCTTTCTCTCTTCTTTGGGATTCTCCAAAAGTTCCCCTATCATACATGGCAGACTTTCAGGATTCTGTAAATCACTTGTTCATTCACCCATTCATTCACTTATCAAAAATTTACTGAGCTACTACTCTGAACCAATGTGCTACTCTGAAGCACATAGTCTTACAAGCAGCTCAGCCAGTTAGAAATATTAGAGGCAGTCAGACAAGGCTAGGCCCTCAGGAGCTGGTACAGAGGACCCCATGTCTGATGACCTCGGAGGAGACACACACCTCTTGCTGTGGGCCAGATCTCAGGACAGAAGGCAAAACAAACGCAACCACACCCTTAAGTATAATCCTTAGGGATTAGGTATGAGTCACCTTGAGAAACCAGAAGTCACCATCCCAACTCCCTATGGGAAGAGTCACTGATCTGTAAGGAATGCTCACTTGCTAAGTGACTCGCTTCCCCATTTGTCCCTGGTTTGGTCAATTTTACCTGAACAATTGAGCTTACTGGTTGACTATAGTTCTGTCCCATTTCAAGCCCATCTACTTTGTGAGTTCCCAGTTTTTCTCACTTTAAACTCCCCTTACCTCATGGTTTTACTCTATAAAAATCCCGAGAAAATACAGACTCTTTGGCAACCCACTGGGGACCCCCTTTGTCTCTCTCAGACAGGAACTTTCTTTCTATCAATATTTCTGCTCCTAACCTCCGTTGTTCCTGAAATTCATTCTTTGATTTTAGAGAACACAAACTCATTCCAGACATACGGTAGGTCAGGAGTTTCATTCCCCTATATCAGTAGGATCCATTGTTGAACAGTTAATGCAGCTGTCATTCTCCTTGGAGTCTGCCTGAGTCCTGCTTTCCCTTGGAGCAACTTCCAACTTTTACAGGTTGAAAAGAAAATTTGGACTGAGTTCTTATCTATCTACTCCAGTAGTAGGTGACCTATTTGTGCCATAATAGACCTATAATGTTGTATTTAAATATACAACTTTTGGGATCCATTGACCTTGGTAAATATATCTTACTTCACTGAGACACAGACTTGAGCAAAAGACTCAAAATCTCTAAGCCTCCTTTTCCCGACCTGGCAAGAAAAGCAAACAGAAAACTCCCCAGTTTTCACAGAGTTGGTGGAAAGCTAAAATGATATATATGTTAGCTATTATTCCTTACTGAATATGAAGTATGCTGTGGATATATTAGTCAGTTTCTGTTACTGTAACATACTACCTGAGGCTGTATATACTTATGAAGAAAACAGTACATTTAGCTCACAGCTTTGGAATCTGAAAACCTAAGTAGAATCATGGCAGAAGCACATGTAACTTCAGAGTGAGCTCATGGCTAGACAAAAAGCTAAAGAAAGCCTGGAGGCCACAGGAGAAGTGTAACTATGTCCCCCTTGAGGGCGAATTCCAGGGACCCAATCTCCCTTCCCATGAGCACTGTCTCCCAAAGCACCCCCTCTCATAGCAGCACAGAAGGACCAAGTTCCAAGAAAATGACTTTGGGGGACACATGGCAACCAAATCCCTCCACATCACCACAGCCAAGCAGTGCATTCAAACCTGCTTCTGACTGACCTCATTCCTTCTTTGCTGGCCAGGCTATGAAATCATTGCTTATCACTCTCTCTTTCTTTCTCTCTCTTTGTTTCTCTCTCCCTGTCTCTCTCTCTTTCTCTCTGTGTCTCTTTCTCTCTCTTTCTCTCTGTGTCTCTTTCTCTCTCTGTCTCTCTGTTTCTCTCTCTCCCTCTCTTTCTCTCTCTCTGTTTCTCTCTCTCTGTTTCTCTCTCTGTTTCTCTCTCTCTCTCTCTCTCTCTCTCTCTCTCTCTCTTCTTCCTCCCTTTCTCAATGCTTAATGGTCTGTGAGACTCCTGTTTGGAATCAGGAGGAGGAGGAGGACAATGTCTCTGGTTCCTCACTTGTCACGTCTCCGGAGGATCACTCTCTGACAGCCCTCAGCTTTTGGCTCATGTGGGTGGCAAGGAATCTACCAGACTGAATCCCTGGCGCCTGGTTCCTTCCTCCTCAACATTGCTATCACCACTGTCCCACGGGCCAGGCACAGGCCCTGAGTGCTTCCCCAGGCAGCCATTGGGCTTGGGTCCTGCCGACACTGCAGTGGAGCAGGTACAAGAGAAGCTGGGGGGAGTCTCTGTTGTTGCATTCTTGTCCAGTGCTTTTGGAGAGCTGGACAGCTGACCTCAGAAAGCTCCAGTTTCCTGCTGCACCCTAACCCTCCCTCGGCAAAGGAGGTTAAAGACAGGGAGTTACCTGCTGGGCAGGGCTGAGCTCAGGTGCAGGCCTCTGTGTGTTCTCCTGCAGCAGTGGGGCTTCATTTGCAGTTCAAGCACATGTTGTGCCTTTGTGACATTGTTCTCGTCGCCTGGCGAGAACAGATTTGGAGTCAGGAATGAAGGGTTCCCTGTGGTGTCTACGTCCATTAAAAGTGTGAAAATGGTTGAAACGGTCATGGTGTGCTTGCTTCCAGGACCCTGACTCCCGAGTCATGGACCCCAGGAGCAACCAGGTCACAGCTCTTTCCACATGGCCTTCCACGAAGTGTGCCTGGGACCTTGGCCACACAGGGGGAGCTGCTCACCAGGGCCTGCGGGAACCCTTGCTGTCAGCCAGGCCCCTGCCCGCAGCGCACAGGCCAGGCTCCCTGCTGCCCTTAGCTCCACGCATTCTCACGGGAGCGTGGAAGTGAGCTGCCGTCTGCTCTGTGTTAGACAGAGCCACCCTGTCAGGAGCATTGATGCAGGACATTCAAAGTCACAGATAACATTCTTGGTTTCTTAATGGAAAGTGCCAGACTGTGGTCTGGAAAGCCATACTGGAAAAACTCAGAAATAGTTCTATGGAGATGATAGAAGAGGATAAAAAATATTAAGTGTCTGATGTTTAGCAAAGGGTTCCTCTTTCAGTGGATCATGAAATATTCCTAGTTAAAGTCTGTTTGGTTTTGAATTGAATACAGTAGGAAGAAATAGCAGGCAGATAAAATTTATTTTGCTCACCACTTAAGTACTTAGAACCCCAGACTCAGGGAAGGTGGTCAGGCTAAAGTCTCACCCACTGCACCTGTGCCCCCTGCAACTTTGAGCAAGTTGTCTAACTACTCTGGGCCTCCATTCAGTTGTCAGAAATACATCTTGTCAAAGGACTGTGGGGTGCTGGTGCCCCTCAGCCTTCGTGACACTCCTCCTCACATTAGTGTCTGTTTTAAACTTACTTTTTATTAGCTAAGAATAGCTGTCTATATTTTGGGCCACAAAGTGACATTATGGATTTTTTTGTTTAATTTTAGCTAATAGCCCACATTTTCAGTCCATAAAGTTCACATTCCTTGTGTGGAGATGGTCAATGCCCTTAACACCTCCCAGTTCCTTCTGTTCATTCCTCACCTCTCCTTTTCCTCCCCTGTTCTCTAGCTCCTGCTCCCTCTCTCCTTTGAGAATCATTGTCTCTCTACTTCCTATCGCCCACCTTTATTTTGCTCTTTATTTTACTCTGAGTTTCGCATATAAGAGAAACCACATGATGTTGAAGCTCATGTCTCTGACTTATTTTACTACATTATGGTACTGAAGTGCATCCATTTTCCTAAACAATAGGCAAGTTTTTCCTTCTTTATGGCAGAGTAGTGCTCCATTGTATGTAATTATCACATTTTCTTTATCCATTCATCTCTTGATAGACATAGAAGCAGCTTCAAGTTTTTTTAATGCAATGTGAATAATGAAGTCAATTTTGACATACTTACAACTTCAAATATTTAACATTTTTTCAAAACCTTTGAAATTTGTTCTTTTAGTGAAGTTTAACTATACAGGACTCAGTTGGGCTATACTCACTATGCTGTGCAGTTGATCTTGAAGAAGGAAAAGCTCAAACGTTCTTTTCCTGTCCAAGGCTTGTCTATCATCTTGCCAGTCCCCGTGCGCCCTTCTCCTTCCCGCTCCTGTGAAGACAGCTGTCTCAGCTTCCACAGAGCTGCGATGTGGAGTACCCATCTTTTGTGTCTGGCTTCTGTTCCACGGCCTTCCCAGGCCTCTCTGCAGGGCCTTTCTGGCTGAGTCGTGTTCAGCTCAAAGGTGAGTCACAGGGAGGCACAGCCACGGGAGCAGGGAGCAGACCCCTCATGAATGCCACTGCTTCCTCACTGGCTGGGAAAGTCTGAGGCTTTCAGCCCTTGGGCCCCCGGCTGAGTCTAGGCCAGGGTCTGGCAGCAGTGACACCTCCCCTGCCTCACTTCTCCAACCTCCCAGGCAGACTTCTACTGAAAATGGGGGTCCAGAGAAAGGGAAACTGACCTGCTTATGGAATAATTTAATACAGCACAATGCTAACGAGCATCCTCACTTGTAGGCAGCACTAGGTAAGTGCTGGCTACATTTAAAAAATACAAACACAGTAAATATGTAAATTATTTTAGCAGCTTGAGGCAATCTAACTTCAGGATAGCGTGCTTCACCTGACAGGGGCGAACATGATGTGTCAGACAGTGGAGAAGCATCACTGCAGCACGAGAGTGGCTCTCAGTCCCCGAATCCGACATGCACCCACACACACGTCGCACGTGCAGACACGCACCATACATCACACACACACTGCACACACAGTGCTGCCCACACACGTGTGTTTTGTGCATTCACCAGGGCGCAGCAGCTGACCGGGTTCCTGGCTCTGGGCAGGAGGAGCAGCTGTGCGGGGCAGGGCGGCTGCTGAGCTAGTGAGCTGCAGCCTTAACACTGCATTAAATATCCGCAGCCTTGTTAGTCAGAAGCCACTGCCCTTTACGTTCAACTGCATCTTGTTCATAGAAAGTGTAGTATTAAATATTTAATAAGGAAGCTTTCCAGTCTTAAATGCAGAAATAATTGGCTCTGACGTTCATTAGAGCCAGTTTGCTAATGCTGCATGTTAAAATTTATCCTCAAACGGCACAGTTTTATAAAGTATCACTGAAAGTGAAGATTTTTGCTAAGCGTCTGATAACCCTGAAATAGAAACTGTAATAAAATGAAGTAATAAAAGACAGCTTGAAATTATTAGCATCACTTTATACTATATGTTCCTGTTCAAGAATTCTCCACATACGCATAATTACAGTCAAATTTCAGAAATACTTAACATAAAACAAGTCCTAAAAATACATTTTACATACTTAAATTTGATATTAATTAAATTCCAATTATTTGAGCTCACTTGACTTAATTTGAGCAAAATGCCATCCATTACATCACTGTTATTAATTTGAAGTTAATGCCGTTCGTGATTTTATTTCCCTTTAATGTGAGAGTTCATTTTGATTTTAGAGCTGCAGGAGCTCCATGACGGTAGGCGCCTTGCCTGCATGGTTCAGTGATGTTCTGACAGAGCTGGGTGTGATTACAGCCAGGGCCCAGAGCCAGGGTTTCCAAGGACCCGGACTCAGGGCTGCGGAGCGCACGGCGCTCAGAGCCCCCCTTTAACCTGAACTTACCCACAGCCCTCAAGAGCGAGCTACAGAAATGGGTTCTCTGTGATGTCAGGACCGCTCCAGCTTGGGCCTCACTGGAAAAGGAGGGCCCTCAGTAGGGTCACTTCTGGTAAAAGTTTTAGTGTTTTTAAACATTTAAAAGAGTAAGTATAGCTGGGCATGGTGGCACATGCTTGTAATCCCAGCACTTAGGAGGCTGAAGCAGGAGGATCCTTGCAAGTTCGAGACCAACCTGGGCTACAAAGTGAGCTCAAGGCCAGCCTGAACTGCCAAGTGAGGCCCTGTCTCAAAAAGACAAAAACAAAAAAAAAACCCACTAAGTACGTGGGCGCTTGGTATGCTACTCAGTATGATTTAATCCTTCCATGAGGTATACATACCCCAAAACATCACACTGACTCACACTGGAGGACGAGGCAGGAGGCACTGCAGGGTGGAAGGAAACCTGGGTGACTTAGTTCCAATAAAATGTAAAACAGTGGCTGGGATTGTAGTTCAGGGGTAGAGAGCTTGCCCATGTGCGATGCCCAAATCCAATCCGTGGCAGCTCATAAAAAAAGAGAAAGCCAGAAAGACAACCATATTGTACCCAGTATGTGTCTATAATTATAGTCTATATGAATTGGAAGGTTGCCTAAAATGAAATTTTGGAGGACTCTGTTCTGTGTCTGTTTGTCTTTATCTCTTCTCCTCCTGCCATGATGTTCTACACTTCCTGTCCTTAGGCAGCCAACAGGCATGCGTGTGTCAGGGGCTGTTTCCTAAAGTAGGGTCCTCTAAGGAACACAGGGAGTCAGAAGAAGCAGACCCAGAAGGTGTGCACATGAGAGGCCAAAGACAGAGATTTCCAGAGCAGCCATGGGGCAGGGCTGGCCCTTACAGGACCGGACTCGCCCCGGCCACCTGAGCAGCGCTAGGGCCCCAGCCATCGGCCAGCACTAGACCTGGGTGCACAGTACAGGACAGGGAGCGCTGGCCGGGCTCTGGAGCACGAGGCACTGGCAGGCAGGGAGTTCCCTTCTGCACACACAGGACATGGGGAAGCTGTCACAGAAACTGTCACTCTCCTGGCAGGTCTCCTTTGCTGTGTTCCATCCAGCTGCAGGTCTGTGAACTCATTCTTGTTTTGTTGTTTCCTGCACTCATTCTGTGGCCAAATAAAAGGTGAGAGTCACAACTTTCTAAAATATCTCAGTTCCATTGGTCTACACTGAATCCTAAAACTAAATTCAGCAAAGTTAGTGCTAATAACCGCCCAGTAATCCACAATCATCTTCTGCGGTTCAGATAAGAACCTGGCACAGGACTCCCACAGGTACACCAACAACATGCTTGGTGACCGAGTATTAGTATCTCCTGCTTCCACACACTCTTCACTCTCACAGTAACTAGGTGAAAATAGACAAAACACTTTCCGTTTCCCACATATGTGGAAATGCAGGCTCAGAAGGATGAGATGCTTTCCTGAGCCCAAATCTAAGGTTTCTCTGTCTCTAAAGTGAACAGCAAAATCCACTGTGGCAGTCTTGTTGACAGCCTTAATCTGCTTCCAAGGTGCACTTCTGGAGTGAATTTTGTCCTCACAACTGCATCTTGTGGGCTTTGCCACTTTGGTGAACTAGAACAGACAACACTTGTTTATTTGTGAGATCATATTTCATTAGCTAGAGGTGCCGGTAAGCCGAGAGGGAGAAGACACTTCAGAATCTTAAACACCAGCCTTGAAAACCCTGTGATTTCATGACAGAATCAGTCATGAAGCTATCCCTTCTGAGTTCTCCTGGGCAGAAAATCCCTGGTTTTGAGGAACACACACTGAGATAAGGCGTGAGAACCCAGCTTTACCCTGGCTTCTAAAGCGCAGTCTGCTGTGCTTCCTGACACCAGGGGCGGGAGACCTTGGGTGTCACCTACTCTCCAACTTCCCTTGGCCTCAGTTTCTCTCCTTAACACGGTTGAGATCATCAAAACCAAAAACTGGGAAGGCTGCTGGGGGCACTGCGGAGGCTCTGGAAGGTACGGCCAGTGTGCGCTTGCCTTCCTGTCACCAGCGCCCAGGGGACCATGGAAGGAAGGGGGCATGGCACCCAGAGGAGCGGTTGGATTCCCTTGTCAACAGTTAGACTCCCTTGTCTCAGAACTAAATTAACTTATTAGCCCAATTCAGAGAAGAGCACAGATCTCTGTATCCTACAAGCTCACCCCAAGTTGCTTCTCTGTATCCTTCAGTACAGACACAGACACTAAACTTGCCCCTGCATCTCAAAGTACAAGTCCTTTGCTCCTTCTCCTTTGCCATCCCCTGCCCCATCCTCTCTCCTCCCTCTTTCTCCTCTGCCCTCCCCTTCCCCATCCTCTTCTCCTACCTCCCTCTCCCCTGCCTGGTACTTCTCTCACTCTCTTCCCCTCCCCTCCCCTCCCCTCCCTCTCCCTCTTCCGCTCTCTCAAAATCAGAATTGTCTTGTGGGCATTGGAACCAGTTTTAGAAAATAAAACTGATATTGAGAAGTAATCCTTTTGCTGTCGGTTGCTAAATTCTGGCCCAATTGTGACTGAAGATCTCACTAAAATGAAAGCTTGCATAGACAGTTTCTAAGGAAAGCAAAAGGCTCTGGGCCTGTGCTTCCTTCAGTGTCACCCAGGACTGCCTCTTCTCAGGCTTCCACAGGGACGGCTGTGATTTCTCTGTGGGGGACCACAGAGGATAGCTTGGTTTTCTCCTTCAAGACCAATCAGGTAAAGGGCGAAAGACTGACAGGGACACCCTGACAGTCTTTTTTATTTTTTATTTTAAAGAGAATAAAACAAAACAGGGCAGAACAAAGCAGATCAGAACAGAACAACATAAGCAACACAGTACTTTACATTAAGACAACTGGACATTAACAGTAGCTATCATAATATCCCTTTCTCTGCTACAGTTGAGCATAGTTTCAAATACAATAATATCAAACATAACAAAATAGTATAAAGCCATTCAAAAGAATGAAAGAATTACAGGACATTCTGAACTGAATAACAGAGAATGATCAATGGGTAATATAATATCTCATTTTCAATAAAAAAATTTGTTTATACTATCACATATATTCAAATCCCACTAAGACACAACATGATAGTACCAATGGTAATAGAAGAATAGAAGCATGGTAGGACTTCTAAGCAAGATGATATTAAATCAGCAATGGCTGCCATAATGTTTTGTTTTCTTCAAAATAGCTGTTCATACCATCACACATAATAAAGTCAAACAAAACAGAATAAAACCATTCCAACTGATGAATGAAAACATTGAAAGTCTTCAAAGTAATGAAATGGAGAATCATGATTACCATAAAATCTTATATACTCTTATCAACCCTCATACTAGGGAGACTATATGGTATTTACACATGTGAGTCTGGTTTGTTTTGCTTATGAGTATGGTCTCAAGTTGTGTCCATTTATTTATAAATATCTCAATGTGATCATTCTTTATAGCTGAGTAGTACTCCATTGTATAAGAATACCACAGCTTTTTTATCCATTCCTCAGTTGATGAGCACTTAGGTTGTTTCCAAGATCTGGCTATTGCAAATTGTGCTGCTATAAACATGGGTGCACATATATCACTGTGGTATGATGTTTTCAGTTCTTCTGGGAATATGCCTACAAGTGGAATAGCTGGGTCCAATGGGACCTCCAGAACCAGGTTTTTGAGTAATCTCCAGACTGACCTCCACAGTGGTTGCACCAGTGTATACTCCCACCAACAGTGCAGAAGAGTTCCTTTTTCCCCACATCCTTTCCAGCACTTGATGTTGGTAGTGTTTGCTATCCTGACCATTCTTTCTGGGGTGAGATGGAATCTCAGTGTGGTTTTAATTTGCATTTCTCTCATGACTAATGATGATGAACATTTTTTCATGTATTTATTTGCCATTCGTTTTTCTTCATCTGAGAACTGTGTATTCATTTCAGATGCCCATTTTTGGATTTCGCGGGTCTGATTTTTTTTTAATTCTTTGTAAGTTCTAGACAGAAGTCCTTTGTCTGAGGGACAATCCATTAAGATTTTTTTCCCAATTTGTGGGTTTTCTTTTCACTCTGCTGGAAATCTCTTTCGACATGCAGAAACTCTTTAATAAGATATGGTCCCAGTTATTGATTCTGGGAAGTACTTCCCGTGTACTTTGGTTCTTGTTCATGAATTCTCTTCCTACCCCTACATCTTTGAGGTTTTTACCTACTTTGTCTTCCAACAGATTTAGTGTTTCTGTTTTAATATTTAGATCTTTGATCCATTTAGATTTTAGTTTAGTAAATGTTGATAGGCATGGATCTAGTTTTAGTCTTCTGCATATGGATAGCCAATTTTTCCAGACCATTTGTTGAAGAGACTGTCATTCTTCCAGCGAACATGTTTGGCCCCTTTATCAAAGATAAGGTGGTTGAGTGAGTTTGTGGTTGTGGCTGTGTCTTCCAATCTATTCTGTTGATCTTCAGGTCTGTTTTTATTCCAGTACCATGTTGATTTTATTACTGTAGCTTTGTAGTATAACTTCAAGTCAGGGATTCTGATGCCTCCTGCCTTGTCTTTCCTGCTTAGAACTGCCTTTGATATTCTAGGTCTCTTCTGGTTCCAGATGAATTTTAGGAGTGATTTCTCTAGATCTATGAGGTATGTTAGTGGTATTTTGATTGGGATTGCATTGAATCTGTAATTTTGGGAGAATGGCCATTTTCACAATGTTTATTCTTCCTGTCCATGAACAAGGGATGCCTTTCCATTTTCTGAGGTCCTCTTCGATTTCTTTTTCACCCTGACAGTCTTCAGTCAGTGGCCCTGAAGCAGCACTCTTGCATCCTCTCCTCCGCACAGCAGCTGCGGCTCAGGGAAGGAGGCTGCTGATCTAGCCCAGGAGCTTCTCACCCTGGCCTCAGAGTGCACACACATGTGCATTCTTTTCTACTGTGTGGGAAATGAAGAGAAGGACCCCAACCTCCTGGCATTCTGACTTCCTCTTAAGAAAAAGCCTGCTCCTAAGCCTACAGGTTTAAGCATCCAGTCCTCAAACCTCTGGGGAGCAGGATAGATTGGAGAGCTGGGAAGGACAGATGCAGCATACGGGAGATGTTTTGATCCACTTGTGCAGCAGACTCTGAGAAGCTTCTGTGCTTCAGAGCCCGTGCTAGGGTCAGGGAAGACATTGCAGTCCTTTCCCTTCCCTCTGGGGTGCTCAGTTTGTGGGGGAGACAGAGTAAGCAGATTTTTTTTTTTTTTTAGGAAATAAAATGTAAGGCTTATGTGTCAAAACCTGCAAGTAAATCAGCAGCCACCACTATTTGGAACCTAATTCTTTTTATATGTGTGGTTACACTGTGATAATTAGAAGTATCTCAACACAGGACTCAACTTCCTCATCGGTACAATGGGAATAACCCTATTACTGATGAAGCGATCTCCACAGTATTAAGTTTGGTTTACAAATTTGGATTTTATGAAACTTTATTGTGTGACTATTTGTTATCAAAAAGTATACAAACATTGCAGTGGACCAATCTCATCCACACTTCACAAGACCACTCCAAAAATTGAAAGCAGTTGGAGTAGAAGAGTTTTACACTAAAAATGGGATTTTTAGGGACTTACCATCTATGTGAAAGTGCAAGATTCAAATAGGCTGATTTACAACTGTCACACAAATCCAACTGTTAATGTCTTAATTCTAAGAGTCCCTAAAAACTGATGTTTCTTCTTTATTTTTAACCTTCTTAATTTGCCAAAATTTCACTGGAATCAAACCACTTGCAATTGGAGGAGAGGGATCACCCTTAAGAAAACTCGACTTCAGAGTTGACTGTTTGAGTCAACTAAGATTAAAAACAATCAACTTGAACTGAATATCAAAATTCTTGAATTATCTGGGGTCTTTTCACCGAATTTCTTCAGCACACCTCCCGCCCTGACCAGTCACTCACCAGAGGGAAGCGCTCATGGCTCCGGCAGCCTCTCCCACCACTCGGTGTCTGCCACTGGGTTTCCAGATGTCCGTGGGCTTCCTGACTGAGGGTTGCAGGGCCACTGAGACCAGGCTTTGCCACCTGGGCCTCCACGGTGGGAGAGGCAGGGTCTTGAGTCCAGACCAGGGTTCTGCCAGCAATGTTTCTGGTATTTAGTACTATTCCAGGGTTTTTTAAATTTTAAATTCCACAGCCTGGCACATCCTCTGATAGCACAGGACAGCACCTGTCATCTAGTGACTCACTTCTCTTGACCACCTGAAACCTTAATATTTTAGAAGGTGGGCATTAGGAAGCTGGGTGAAAGCTAGTTTCTGGTGCACCATTTCTTCAAAGGTTTTGAAATATCACTGTGCCATAAAACTCACTAGCAATGTAGAAAAATGTCCCTGCATTCTACTTTTACTTGCATGAGCTGTTCTTGGCCTTCACAGCATCTCTTCAGCCCTTCCAGACCATTCCCGTAACTCCCAGGGTTGGGGGTGACTGGCTCTTTTTACATTATTACTTTCCCTTTGCTGAGGCCACACTTGGCCTCCTTGCAGGATTACAGTTTAAGTGCAGAGTCTGGTGAGCAGCTCCCCACACAGCTTGGCTTAGAACCC
>PVJX010031546.1:0-21143 GCA_004027295.1 Dolichotis patagonum
CCTTTATAACTTATACTGTCTTATTATGACTGATATTATTTGAATCTGGGTTGTTAGATTGCTACTTTGTATTGACTGATTTTATTTAAATCTGTTATGATTGATAGCATCAAGTCTAAGAGTATAGGCAACTACACTGAAGATGACAAAATTCACTAAGATACCCACTCTGGTTTGATTATTACTTGATTTTGAAGTCTTATAATGTCTTTAATGCTTTGTTTTTATTAATGTTTTTATATACTGCTGAGACATCTTGGTAACCATTGTAGATCACTTTGTATTGCGGTTTTATGTGACTTCTTTGCCTCATGCTTTTCTAGGAGTTGTTTTGTTTTATCTTGCTTTCTTTTGTTTTTCCCTCTAATACAGAAATGATAGATATACATGTAGAGACTCATGCATGTGTAGAGCTTATAAACAGTTTACGAGACCCAACTATATAACACATGTTGAAATGAACAACTACTTTGAAGAAAAAGAGACACTACAATACCCAGTGCTGATTCCATAATGTCATGACGTGAAATCCAGCAAAACTATCACTTTTTGTTCAAAGTGATTTTAGTTTGCTTTGTCTTGTTTAAGTTCAACACATATGAAGGTATGGACAGCTGTTTTGAGGAGAATGAGAGATACTATAACAGCCATTCTTGGCTTCCCTATTGTCTGGTTTTGAAGACCTGAAATGCCCTCCTTGTCCTGCTCAGATCAATTCCATACTATGTTGTTTCATGTGAATTCCCTGTATGTGACAATATGGACAACTATTTGGAAGAAAACAAGAGTCAACATGATAGAGAGTGAATATCTCTGATTGTCTAGTTTTGAAATTTATGTCTCTTACATTGCTTTCTTGTGATCCACTTTGTTCTGTTTTGTTGTGTTTAATTTTACCCTTTTAATATAATTGCATGTATATTTGAGTGGGTAAGATGGATGACCATATTGTTGTTTTTGTCAGATTGTGGAGCACAACTGTTAACAGTCTCACTGTTTGAATGTCTACTTTACATGTTTTAACTTTGTTGCTACCTTTTATTCTATTTTGTTTTGTTTCTCTTTAAATAAAATTTTTTAAAAGATGTAAAAAAAAATCAGACCCTCAAAATTCAATGACCCAATCCAAAATGGGCATCTGAAATGAATACACAGTTCTCAGATGAAGAATTACGAATGGCAAATAAATACATGAAAAAATGTTCATCATCATTAGTCATTAGAGAAATGCAAATTAAAACTGCACTGAGATTCCTTCTCACCTCAGAAAGAATGGCCAGGATAGAAAAAAACTACCAACAACAAGTGCTGGAGAGGCTGTGGGGAAAAAGGAACTCTTCTGCACTGTTGGTGGGAGTGTAGACTGCTACAGCCACTGTGGAGGTCAGTCTGGAGGTTCCTCAAAAAGCTGGGTTTGGAAGTCCCATTTGACCCAGCTATTCCTCTTCTAGGCATATTCCCAGAAGAAATGAAAACATCATACCACAATGATATATGTGCACCCATGTTTATAGCAGCATAATTTGTAATGGCCATATATTGGAAACAACCTAAGTGCCCATCAACTGAGAAATGGATTAAAAATTTGTGGTATTTTTACACAATGGAGTACTACTCAGCTATAAAGAATGATCACATTGAGATATTTATAAATAAATGGACACGACTTGAGACCATACTCATAAGTGAAATAAACCAAACACACATGTGTAAATATCATATAGTCTCCCTAGTATGCGAGTTGGTAAGAGTATATAAGATTTTATAGTAATCATGATTCCCCATTTCATTGCTTTGAAGCCTTTCAATGTTTTCATTCATCAGTTGGAATGGTTTTAATCTGTTTTGTTTGACTGTATTATGCATGATGGTATGAACAGCGGTTTTGAAGAAAACAAAACATTATGGCAGCCCTTGATGATTTAATATCATCTTCCTTAGAAGTCCTACCATGCTTCTACTCTGCTATTACCATCAGTTCTATCATGTTGTGTCTTATTGGGATTTTAATATATGTGATAGTATAAGCAAATATTTTTATTCAAAATGAGATATTATGGTAGCCATTGATCATAGTTATTCGGTTCAGAATGTCCTGTAATTCTTTCATTCTCTTGAACGGTTTTATACTATTGTGTTATGTTTGATATTATTGTATCTGAAACTATGCTCAACTATAGCAGAGAAAGAGATATTTTGACAGCTACTGTTAATGTCTGGTTGTCTTGTTGTAAAGTGTTGTGTTGCGTATGTTGTTCTGTTCTGATCTGCTTTGTTCTGCCCTCTTTTGTTTTATTCTCTTTAAAATAAAAAAAGTAATAAGAACTGTAGGAGTAATAAAACCCAAAATGCGCAATTGATACTGTAAAAGAGAGAGCAAAAGAAAGTGCTCTAAAGGATGTAACTGCACGTATGTTTAAGTGTGGAAGATAGATGACCATACTACTGTTGTTAGATTGTTGAGCAGAACTGTTAATAGTCTCACTGTTTGAATGTCTACTTTGTATGCTTTAATTTTTTAACTTGAATAACTATTTCCAAGATGACAGTATGTAATTTATCAAGTAGTGATTTCTTAGTGGGTTTTTGTTGTTGTTCTTCTTCTTTTCTTTTTTTCCTTTGGAATTCTGTATTGTTGCTACCCTTTTTTCTGTTTTGTTTGGTTGTTTTTTTTTTCTTTCTAAATAAAATTTAAAAAAAAAAATAAGGACCTCAGCAACTGCACTAAAAACACTGAAAATATCAGAAAGAGACTTTCATGTGGGGAAAGTCGTATACCATTTGTTTCTTCCTTCTTCAAGAATAGAGTAACTCAGTCCTGTGGGCCTTCGCTCTACCAGAATGTACTCCCGACAAATTGATCAGCTTTGCTCAGTTATTGTTTTGTTCTTTTTCAGACACTAAGGCAAAAGGATTCTGTATCAGTGGAATTTTTAGGATTCCATTAAAGTGATTCCCACTGTACTTCAGTATGAATATTATATGAATTGCACTGTACGCTCTAGTGGTTCTTTCTGTCATATATAAGAGACCATAAAGTATCATGTTTTATTGTTTGAGTGTATGATATGGAGGTTCTTGTTGGGAAAAACCATAACTGTTTTTAGGGGAAAGGTATTTTTATTATGGAAGCTCTCTATTTCTTATAAAGGGTCTGTAGTGTGGCGGTCACAGAAGTTGAACATAGAAAGTGATCAAGTGTCTCCCCAATATTCAGTGTTAAACCAACAAGTCTCTGGTGCCTCCTGCCTGGGCATGAGAGGAGCAGTACTCAAATTCTCTCCTTTAACTTCTTTGCCTATTAGATTCTAAGTCAGATTTGCACTTTTTCATTTAAAAATTCCCTCATTTTCTGTTTTGAAATAATTAATCTTTTTGCCACGTTACCACTCATTCAACTGTTATCCCCTTATTTCATTTAATCTTTTTACAGTTAATTGTTTTGTACATATGTCTCCCTCACTTCTTGAGAGTAAGAACTTATATAAATAATTTTTTCTGCTGGCATGGAACCCAGAACTGTACAGTTATCTTTGGAAGGTTGAATTCTATTAATGTCCATCTTTGTTTGAAAGGTACAACCTAGTGGATGTATTTCCAGTCACAAAGATCACCTAACCTCCACTAAACTTAGCCCTTAAATTTTCCATGTTGTTTCTTGTATATTTGCAGTTGGTTCTTGTATATTTACTATCAGTCTCAACAAGGTCACCAGGTTCAAAGAGTCTGTCACACACACTGGGTAAATTACACTTTGGGTGTAGTTTGTTCTAGGCAACTTTTCTTCCTCTTTCTCCCTCACTGATCTTACATATAACCATGATTTCAACCATCACTCATGGACCAATAACTCCCAAATGTCACACCACTGACCCTCACATATCTCCTAAGTTCCACAACTGTATATCTATCCATCCACATGTTCATCTGAATGTCTACAGACAACTCAAACTCAACATGAAAACCATTTTCTCAAAAAAGCATACCATTCTTGAGGAGGGAAAGGAGGTGCTAACTACTACAAGTGACCGAAGGGTGCTGAAAGCCTGTTCACCTGGCCTACCTTCTCCATCAAATGAGTTACTCCTTTGACTAAGGTACAAGAACTTTAGAGATCTCTATTCAGAGGAAAATGGTTCATAGATCAATGGTAGTAGGTTTATTTTGCCTCCTGAATAAGGTAAACAAGAACAAGATCTAATGACATATTTCACCTCCTAATAAGAAAATTTCAGTGGCACATTATAAGTGTGGCCCTACATTTTGTCCAAACCCACAGATAGCCTTCTATCTCCTATTAATGGTAAACTAGAAAAAGAATCTTCTCTAATATTATAGAACACAGAGTGAGTCACTAGGTGCATTGCCCCAATATGAACACAAACATATCACACACCCACACACACACACACACACACCAAGTCTGTGGCACTAGTAGGTAAGCGCCTTTAGTACCAGAAGATGGTGTCCTCTCCTGGCCACCTTGTCCTGCTTCAGGCATGTACTTGTGACTTGGTCACAGTTTTCTGATGTCAGGTCAGACTAGAGGACTCCACGCTATATGGATGCTATAGAAGATCCATGTCCCATCCTATCACAAGAATGACCCGGCTACAAATAATCTATCCTAAATCAAATTTGGAAATGGGTGGATATAAAGAAGAAAGTCATACAAAGATTTTTTAAAAACAAAGTAATTTCCTTCTGTGTGCCTGAGGGCTCCCTACATGTGTAAGTTTCCTTCTCAAGGCTGTGGAAATTTCCTCTTTCTATCCCACCTCAATTCACTCCCCCATATTCCAGTCTCATTGCCTTCCTCTATCTTTAGGCAACTGAGCCAATATTTTTTCTCTATACTCTTCTACTAAAACTAGGCAGAGGAGCATTCTGATTCTCTCTCCCATCCCTCCAGAAAAATCCTTATTTTCAAGAGTCAGATATAACTTTTCTTAGAGTTCTTTGTTTTATACATTTACATACTGAGTGTGGTGTTTTACAATTTGTCAAAAGTAACATTAGATTATATTCTGAAAGATTTAGCTTCCAGACAAAAATTACCTTTATGGTTGCTTTTCATTGTTCCTGCTGTGTAGACATAATGTGAGCTGAGAAGATCATTTGGTATTTTTGGTCAGTTTCATCTCCCAGTCTGTGACTTCAATATGAATCCCTAGTTAATTTGCTCTGGAGAACCAGGCTTCTGACTAAGACATACAGAGTAGGCAGTTAGAATGTTCCACATAGAGTCTCATGGAAAAACCAGAGGAGAATGTTGTGCTAATCAGGTTTCTGTCACTGTAAAAAACAAAAACTCTGCGATCATCAACTATGAACAAGATAAGGTTTATTTTTGACTTAGAGTTTTGGGGGTTCTGGTCCTTGATCTATTGTCACTAATATTTTTCGACCTGTGGTAAGGCAGCATATCATGGTAGAGAATGTGCGGTGGAACCGAGCCACTCACCTTAAAAACAGAAAGTTAACAACAACAACAAAAAGCTGAAGGGACTAGTCCCATTATCCCCTTCAAGGTCATGCCCCAATGACTTCAGTGCTCCTACTAGGCTTCCATTCTTAAAGAGTCAACCACCTTCAAATAGGACCTCACTGGGGACCAACCTTTCAACATTGGGGACCTTTGAGGGATATTGAAGATCCAAATGATAGTAAGTATTCTAGGATTAATAAAGACAACATAGATCTTAGCTGAAAGATTCCCTCCTAGCTTGCAAGGGGAGGAGGCCTATTTCAAGGCAGCAGTTTGCATCTTCAAGTGCTTAGATAGCCAAAAGATTTTTTTATTGGTGTTTTTTGTTTTCCTCATCATCCCACCCTAGCTGAGAATTCATAAAATATATGGGACTATAATGCAATGTCATTGAAGAAAAGCACATGGCTACAAATAAAATGCTAGCTCCTGATTTTCATTGTCATGCTCCCATAAAATAATCATCTGTATATAAGAAATATAACTAGATTAAGCGTTAATAATTTATCGTGTAATTCAAATTATCTTTTCAAATTTTAAGTATCATTATTTTCTTTTCAGACCTTAGTTACCAAAGTCAGGGAGTGGGGGCTGATAGTAGAAAGGAACAAGGTTACAGTTAAGAGAACTACATCTTGACATGTATTGCACAGCGGACTGTCTAAATTTAATAATAATATTTTAAATATCACAAAATAACTAAAATTATGTTTTAAATATTTCACCACAAAAAATGATAAGTGAGGTAATGGTTACATTAATTAGCTTAATGTAATCAACCCACTTGGATACAAATATTTTATTGTTCTCCATAAATGCATACAATTATGTCTGATTTGTTAATTAAAATAATACTAATTTTTAAAACTTAATTAAGCTTATTGGTACATTTTAGATATGCATAATGATCACATTCATCATAGGAAATTTATACCTGTATATAATATAACTTGATTCCTTTTTTCCCATTCCTTTGTTCCCATTTCCTCTGTTCAACCCCTCTACCCCTCATTTACAAGAGCTTTGCTTACATTTTTCCTTCTTTTCTCATTTTTATTCTTTTCCCTTCCTTCTCTCTTCCTTTCCTTTCCTTAGTTCTCCTCCCCCCTCCCCATTTGAGTATTTTCTTCCTATTTCACAATATCTATTATACATTTTGGTCTTTATAGTTTCAGTTTCTCATACCAGAGAAACAATGAAGTATTTACACATGTGTGTCTGATTTATTTCACTTAAAAGTCTGGTCTCCAGGTCCATCATTTAGAAATGTCTCAAGCTTATCCTTATTTAGGGTCATTGTATAAAATGACATCTTTATCAATTCATCAGTTGGTAGACATTTGGGTTGTTTTCAAGATTTAGCTACTACAAACTGTGCCGCTATAAACATGGATGTGCGTGTATCCTATGATATGATACTTTTAATTTTTTTGAAAAGATACCAAGAAGGAGAGTAGCTGGGTCAATGGAACCGCTAGTCTTAGTTTTTTGAAGAATCTGCCCACTGATTTCCATAGTAATTGCACCAGTCCACACTCCTACCAATAGTGGCAAAGGGTTCCTTTTTTGCACAGCCCTGCCAGCCTTTGTTGTTGGTTGATTTGTTGATAATAACCATTCATTCTGGAGTGAGATGCAAACTCAGCATTGTTTTAATTTGCATATCTTGAATGATCATGATATTGAACTTTTTTCACATATTTATTTGCCATTCCTACTTCTTCATGTGAGAAGTATATATTTATCTCATACGCGCATTTTTTAAATGGGCCTTTAAATTTGGAGAGGGTCTGATTTTTTTGAGTTCCTTATACAATATTAATTTCTTAAAAACTATTCTTACAAGACCCATTGAAAAGGGCCAGGGATTTAGCTCAGTGGCATAAGCGCTTTCCTGGCAAGTGTGAGGTCATGAGTTTGATCCTGGGTACAAAAAAAAAAAAAAAAAAAAAAAAAAAAACATTGAAAGGGAGGTAAATGCTGGTTAATAACCTTTGAATGTCCATCTTTATCTCATGCTAACATAAACAGTCCTCATTAAAGCTCTAAGCAGAGCTATAGCTTTTTCTTCTGGGGAATACTTAATTTATATAATAGTTAAGATATAAATTGTGTGTCTAATAGCTCAGGTTAGGGTTTTTATAGCTCTCCAGATGTTTATTTAGCAGCTTTTGCAAATTTTTCATGGAGAAATTCTATCATCATAAACAAATTTAAAATGTTATTGCTTTGTCTTTTTATGACTAAGAATAGGAAGGTTGTAGATTTTCTCAGTGAGATTGTTTTGTGTGTAATTTCTACCAATCTGCCCTCATTTTGCAATATAAGCAGCAACTGGAGTTTTTTGGGGTTTTTTAAACTTTTAAAACATTAGGTGGAAAGCAGTAATTGCTGAGGTATTTTTAGTATTCCACTACTTATGCTTAGAAATCTCTTTCACAACTAGTGTTCATAAACAGGGCACTGTCCCTCTCCAATAAATACTTTTTTATTTTAATAAGGAATAAATTGCAGAAAGAACTGTTAGGAAGCTTTCACTGTTCATTTCAAACCCCACTTCTAACTGAAAGGGTAACCTAAACTCTCAAGCTGTGAGCTGATGGGAAAATAAAAGTGTTGAAAAGCATGTGTTTTATTTACTACCATTTTGGATGTTTAAAACCTGAGAGTACTAAATGGGGAATTCAGTGCTTGTCAGTGAGTCAGGAGTGGCTGATCATTCTTGAAACACTAACCTGGGGAAGCTTTGGCAATGAATGCTACTGCCTCTTAAAAAAGAAATCCCTTTGAAGTCGGCAAAGACCCTGGCTGGGCAGGTGGAGGCTCATCAGAGATGTGTAGGCTCCAAACACATCTGGGAACCAAGTGACTTAGCAATCTCCGGGTGAAGAGAATGATCATTTTCTTTAGGAAAATGAGTCTTTTAACTCACTGTTCCTCCACTCCTCTAAATAAAATGCCCATCAAGTCTTTTCTGCTAAAATGGAGTACAAAAGTAGAAGCCACTGGACTGGTAAACCGCCAGGCTGAAATATGGTTTTCAGAGAAAATCTTCTTACTCCCTTCCTCTAGGGGGACCCTTATCTAGACTTTCAAAGAATTCACTGATTAAACTATGATTGAAAAAAGATAAATCTAGGGCAGGCAGCATGGTTTTCTATCACCACCAAGTTAATGGTGAAAAAAATATCTGACCATGTCGTAAATCTATTAGGATAAATTAATGGCTCCACTGACATACTCAAAATAAATATATGGCTGTCATAAATGTAATTAAATAATTTAGTGGAAAAATTAAATGTTGAAACAATTACCCACATGGTTTAAAGCATTATGAAAATATTATGGAAAAGAAAAATGGACGCTGTTATTAGTAGAACATGGGGGTTTTCATGTTTCTGGCTTTTTTCTCACTCCCTCCTAGTGAAAAGAGAGAGAAAATAATATTTATGAAGTGCCTCATATGTGACAATAAGTACTTTCCTAGCCATCATCCTATTTGATTACCATAACTGTGTGAGCTCGTTTTACACATAAAGTAAAGGTCACGGAAGCTTCAGGGTGTCAGATAAGTTGCTCCAGGCCTTTGTCAGTCAGCAGCCAAGCTAGCATTCCAGCTGCGATCTGTCCACCTCCACATCGAGCTCTTTCTCTTTCGTAGGCATGTTCAGTCTCTCACCTCAGCCCTCCGTCCCAGACCTCCTGACTGTTGAAGCCACTGACTGACTGCAGCTTCACCCCCTCCTATGCTGCTCTATCACCTGCCCCAGTCTGTAAGTCACAGAATGTAGACTCCTCTTACTGTCCCCATGACTGTGTCCTGGACTTCCATTTAACTTTTAATCTAAAGTATAAAGGAATGGTGATGTTAAAAAGCATAATTAAAAGAAAACAGAAGGCAAAAAATGTGACTGGGGCCTCTCTCTCAGAGCCTACAGAAATCTGCCTATTAATATAAGTCCCCAGTGGTGAGAAGGTACCGGGAGGGCAGCCAAGAGTAAGTGGGAGTGGGTGTGGGAAAATGCAAAAGGAAGAAGGAAAGCCGCTTTTAAAAAGACTGGCCATATGTAGCAAATTATAAACCCTCTGGCTGCAAATAATATTTCTTCAGTCTAAGGCCCCTTAGGGAAGCACACCTCAGATACACTATAAGAACCACTGAGTTAGGACTCTGAACACTGAACCAAGGCAACCAAAAGCTTCGGAGGTGTGGATCTTCTCCAGGACTGAGGAAGTTCCAGAGACAAATGACCTGGTGTTAACAGAAATAAAAATATGATTTCAGGGTGATGGCCCACCCTTCAGCCTGAAAAAAAAAACTGACACTGTAGTATAATCCAAACCTTAGAGATTTCCAAAAGTACGCAAAATGTTTCCATCAGACCAGAGTTACAACAATCAAACAACACAGTTGAAGTAAAGGGAATTCCCACGCCCTGAGTTAGACAGACCACCTCATATAAGAATGTGCACCACTGGCATCTCCAAGAATGCTTTCTGCAAAATGCAAGAAGCCAAGAACTACCTGTGTAACTTGGGAAAGGCTTCCCCAAAAAACTACTTTCACCATTATCCTAAGACAACCTGAAATTTTCCTACTACTCTCCCCTTTAGACTTAGATCCTCAGAGTTTCCTGTAAAACTGAAAACATTATCCTGGAGAATTAAAGCAAGGTAGTCTGGTTCATTAAAGAGGATAAAAAGCAGTGAAGTCCAGCAGACGCCACTTCAATACAGCTCTATAACCAAGCGTCACACTCTCCACCACTTAGTCACACAGATCATAGTTTTATCTAGAAAACTCCAACTATGTGTTCCCTCTCTTTCTCTATCAAGTTTGCAGCTGAGTCTCAGTAACAGGGGAGGGAGAAGTGGAGATGGCTCCACTAATTGCTGCCTATAAAAAGAAGGGGGCTTTATTCTTAAGACTTCTTTTTCCCTTACAGCCTCCCACATGCATGACAAGGACTTTCCTGTCGGGTGCCCCAGCACCCCGGCCCCTAGAACTGCAGAGTTTTCAGGAAATTAAACACAACTTCTCTTCTCAAAATCTGCAGACCTTATGTATACATCCAGCACTATACAGGATTTGTTTTGACATTAAGACAACTTCTCAATAATATTTCTGTTGAATAAAGTGAGTCTTGCTGCATTCGTGTTTCTGTACACTTTTACTATTTTCTAATACATGTACAGATATTCCCAAGCCTCTACTTGCCCTGCAGACTAAGGACACTCATAGACCACACATTCATTTCATGGTCTGTCACAGAAACCAGTTTATGCCAGGTTCTTACCTAGAAGTGACTTCTGACCTCTTTATCTTTTTCCCCATATTTTAGAGTATCACAATTTGTAAATTATTTTAAATTTGTTTAAACAACCACTGGCAGGTGGATGAACCATATTTCTCTACATGGAAAGTATGGCACAGTGTGGTGTGGTATAAAGCATGCTGAAAAAGGAGCCAGGGAGCCCCAGCTGTCTGATCTGTGCCTTCTGGCAGAGCTATAGGGGATGGCATGGTCCTGTAATACACTCAATATAACTGTGGGATCACAGTACTAAGAAGCTCTGAGGAGCATTACAGATGCTTCTCTACTTGGAAGGATTTGTTCAAGGACATTTTGTCATTATTGTACTTCCGCTCTTCCGAAATATTATTCATCTAAAGTACACGTCTACTGAGCTGGGTATGATGTCAAACATCTGTAATCCCAGGACTCAGGAGGCTGAGACAGGAGGATCAGCACAAGTTTGAGGCCAATGTGGGCTCTGTAGTGAGTTCAAGGACAGCCTGAACTGCATAGCAAGACCCTCTCTTTTAAAAAATTAAAAAATTTTAAAAAAACTAAAGCTAAGGAAATGAATAAATAAATATTTTTAAAAATAAAGTATGTGTCTACAGTGGGTAGCAGAAGCAAGAAGTGAGAATATATCTCACATCAGAAAATACCGTGACACTAGAGCTGAGCAGATACTAGGAGTGCCATAAAACTTGGGGTCACCTTTAACTTCAGAGTCTTCACACACAAATCAAACTGACCATGAAAAAACAGTGCTATCTCTTTGGACGTACAATTATCTCCTTTCCTCTCCCTGTGTAATTATCACTCTTGGTACAAGTGGGATGTGGATGTACTGCTGGAAGTGAAAGAGTTAACTGGCCCGTCCATTAAGGAGCTTAAGTAGTTTTCCCCACACCGAGGCAAGTGTGTAGCTCTGCACAGCCAGAGCAGGGTCCAGCATTGGCACAGGCTGTAATGTCACAAAGCTTGGTGCTGCCCCTCCCACAGACCTCTTCTGGCTCCTCTCGGAGGTGTGCTGGGCCTGTAGTTCCAGCCATGGTGAACTTAGGACTTTGCAAGGACTTTGTTTTTTGTTAAAAAGAGAAAAAGAGAGAGAGAGAGCTATTGCCCACATGCCACATAAGAGATAAATTGAATAAGGAACCTGAGGAGTCTTTCTAATAAGATTTGCATCTATGTGCCTAACTGGTTCTTTAGTTATGTTACAATGATCCACAAAGCAAAAGCTAGATCCTTAACAATGATGTCTAGTTATACAGTTTTTTTCATTCCATTGCCCTGGCTCCCCCATGAGACAAAGTTTAAATCCCAAGTTCTTCCCTCCCTTGTTTTTATTTTATATAGCATCCATTTTTTATTTAAAAAAAATTCATTCTCAATGGAGAAATTTCAGAAAACACAGAAAAATGGAGGAGAAAAAAAAATCCTGCATTTCTTTTGGATTTTGTCATTCTATTTTGCACATTGTTTTTTTCTCACAAAATGGGGACCATATTGCATAAACAATAACCAGATAATTACAAATTTGATAAGAGCAGTGAAGCAAACTAACAGAATAGAGCTTATTTCATATATACTAATAGTGAATTGCACACATAATGGGTAAATTTTATGGTATGTGAATTCTATTTCAAAGTTATTTTTTAAAAATTAGTAATAGATGAGAGACTAGAGGACCAGCTTAAGGTAGACAGAGAAGAATTCAGGTGCATTACACAAAAATGGAGGTTGAAAGAAAATTTAGTAAGTCAATTAATATGTGAAATATGTTTGATTTGTTAGTATACATATTCTTCAGAGACCCTAATAAGTCTCATTAAAATTTGTTCTGCTACATAATTTATTATTGTGATTATTTTTAAATGTTTTCTTTAAACATTTTAAGACAGCTAGAACACTAGCTGTCAACAGTCCATAAATAAGGCATATTTATAACCTAAGCACACAAAAACACAAATCTACCTGGATTTTTCTTAGATTTTATGCTGAAAAAAATACTCATATCAATCTGTTTAGCATTAGGTAAAGTTTGAAACAATTCTTCCTACACTTTGATCGAGAGTTTAATAAGCAATGCCAAGGAAATCACTTTTGCTACTTAATTAAATATATTCAAGAGCCTTAAAGGCTGTATATGAAGTATTCAGTGTAACACCTCTATGAACTAATTCCATAATCATTTTACAGTTCAAGACTCAGATCCTGAAAGACAGACAGTTTGTCAAAGTGAACCATTTGCAACTAGGTTATCAATTCATTATTGTTGCTTCACTGGTATTCACACTCTATAAAGAGGCAACTTAGCAAATACTAACTTAGACCACTCAATACAGGCAGACCGCATGGCTCATTCAATGGCTCATTCAATTTGATTGCCATTTGAAATCCACCCAACATACACATCCTACAGAAAATTACATTTAGTGGAGATCAGTATAATCATATTAGTCAGAACTTCTTCAAATGTAGGTATTGAATCAAATTAAACCAGTTTCTTTAAAAGAACAATTTATTAGAATCTCAAAACTGTTGGTGAGAGTGTAGACTGTTGCAACCACTGTAGAAATCAGGGTAGAAATAAAAAGTAAAACTAGAGGTTTCATTTGACCCAGCTACTCCCCTTCTTGGTATCTTTCCAAAAGAACTAAGAGTATCCTACCACAGTGATATATGCACACCCATGTTTATAGTGGCATACTTGTTAATAACTAAATCTTGGAAACAGCCCACATACTCATCAACAGATCAATGGATGAAGAAAATGTGGGGTTTTTTTTAATACAATGGAGTATTAGTCTGACATAAAAAAGGATAAAGTTGAGTCATTTCCAGGTAAATGGATGCTCCTTGAGACAACATTTTAAGTGAAATAAATCAGACACACATGTAAATACCACACTGTTTCTTTGGGTAAGAAATCAAAAGTGTAAATAAGCACCAACATGTATAATAGATATTGTGAAAAAGAAAGAAAATATTCAATGGGGAGGGGAACAAGAGAGGGGAGAAAGGCAAAGGAAAGAAGAGAAAAGAAGGAAAAATGGAAACAAAGCTTTTATAAATAAGGAGGAGAAGAGGGTTCGAAGGGAGGATAGGGGAATGGGAAAATAAGAATCAAGATGAATCAGGTACAGGTACAAATTCTCTATGCTGAATGTGATCATTATTTATATCTAAAATGTACTGACAAACTTTATTGATTTAAAAAAAAAAAAAAACCCTAGAAAGTCCAGGGACATTCCTGGCTTGAGACATTACTGAGGTAGAAACAATATCATTAGGAATTTGCCTGTTTTCCTCCATCTCTTGATTCTACTTCTACAGCACTGCCTTCTTTCTCTTCCACTGTGTAGCTCTTCTTTGCCCAGGAGTAGCAAAGAAGGCCCTCAGCAGCCGTAGATTTATACCCACAACCTTATCCAGAAAGTTTCAACAAGAGCTGTAGGGTGGGCTCAAACTGAGGGAGTCAGGTGACCACAACTGAGCCACCATCACAGTCAGATCCATGGGGTACTTCAGTGGTCCAGGCTTGGTCATGTAGCCACCACTAGATGCAGTGGATCCAAACAGGTTTTTTTTGTTTGGTTAGTTGTTTGGTTGGCTGGTTTTGTTTTGTTTTGTTTTGTTTTGTTTTGTTTTGTTTTGTTTTGTTTTTGAGACAGAGTCTTGCTGTGCAGCCCAGGCTGGCCTTGAACTTGCAGCAATCCTTCTGCGTCAGCCTCTTGAGTACTGAGATTACAAGCATGCCTGGCACTCAACAAGAATATTAATGATTGAGAACTGTGAAGAAACAATACCCTTAAGAAACATCAGGCAAACAAAAACCTTGTCCACCACAGTGACTGCGTCCTGTGATTTATTGCCACGGTACTAAAGACTCCAGCCTTAGGCTTTTCAAATTTATCAACTCTCTTATCCAAATACATGGCCAACGCTGTCAGGCTGTGATTAAAATGATTGATCTTGAATCATAGCCAGAGGGAAGTTTAGGGAAAGCCTGCTTGCAGGAGACACCTCAGCTCTGAGTTTGGATGAGAAATGTCAATGATGCCCACGCGTGCTGGAGCCTTGACTCCTGGCACAGCATATGTGTCAGCATATGCATGTGCTGGCATTCAGCACTGGTGTATCTGCACAACTCCATAACAGCTTCCTGACTCGGGATGCAAAGCTGTGAAATTCAACAAAACAGACTAACATCTTGGAAGCATTCATATCCTTTTGATGTACATGTGAAAACATTAAGATGAAACCTCCCTGGATATCTTTTTGGCAACCACATATGATATAAAGTACCAAGCTTTCTGCAGACTGTAAATGCTGGAGTTGATGATCATAATTTTTATACAGATATCTCTAGATGTTACACTGTTGTTTTGATTTGGGTTTTCATTTTTGTGTGAATGTATGGGTATGTGTGATATTTTTGTTGTTTTTGAGACAGAGTCTCAGTGTTTTGCCCTGGCTGGTCCCAAAGTCCAGGGTTCAAACAATCCTGATAGCTAAGACCACTGGAACATACCAACATGCCCCGTTTTCATTTTTAATTATTTAAATAGAGCATGCTTGCAATACATAATGATTACACTTATTGTAGTGAGTTGGTACAGATACATGGTGCCTCTTCATTCTTTTTGTTCATCCCCAACCTTCTCCTCCCTACCTGCTCCTTCCAACTCTTTGTCCTATTCTCCTTTGCAAAGCTCTGTTTGCAGAATTTTTCCCTTCAATTCTTTTTATCCCACTCCCTTTCCCCTCTCCACTCCTCCCTCCATCTCTTGTTCTGCCATATATTTGAAAAAGATCTTCCTAATTATTTATCTTCATATGTGTGTGTATATATATATATTTCATTTCTTATATAAGAGAAACCATACAATATTTGATCTTGTGTGTCTGACTTATTTCATATAACATTATGGTTTCATATCTGTGAATACCCAACGTTTATCTTTCTCTGTAGCAGAGTAGTATTCCATTGTGTATAAATACTACATTTTCTTTATCCAGTCATCTGTTGATGCACACATAGGCTGCTTCCAAGATTTAGCTATTACAAATTGTGTTTTTATAAGCATGAGTATGCACGTATCCCTGTAATATAATGACATTAACTCTTTCAGGAAGATACCTAGAACAGGACTAGCTAGGACAAATGGAATTTCGATTTTTAGTTTATCGAAGAATCTCTATGGTGATGTGCATAGTGGTTGCACTAGTTGCTATTCCAACCAACGATGAAGAAGAGTTCCTTTTCCCCACATCCTCAGTAAGTTGTTATAATTTGTGTAGCCATTCTTTATGGAGTAAGATGGCACATCAATGATATTTTAATTTCCATTTCTTTAATAGCAAGCAATGCTGAACATTTTTTCATGTATTTATTGGCCATTTGTACTTCTTCTGAGAACTATTCATTCATTTTTTAGATAAAAATAATTTTATAAGAAATTATAAAGTGGGTACTATATGTTAAAATACTTTTGTTTCTAAGGCCTCTGAATATATCTTTAGAAAATAGCTCTAGATCAAAAATAGTATAATTATACAAGTTTTGTCTTTTCACTTGATTGCCCATTTTTCATTACATTATATATCTTAGGGAGATCTAATTTTTTTAGTTCTTTTATATGTTCCAGCTGTCTGAGGAATACCTCTGTCTGAGGAATACCTAGCAAAAAAGTTTCCCATTTTGTAGGTTGTCTTTTCACTCTGTTGGCTGTTGCCTCTCTTATCCAGCTTTTTAATTTGATACTGTTCCATTTGTTCATTCTTCGTAAATTTTCAGTGCAACCGGGGTTTTGTTCATAAGGTCTTTGACTGCACCTATGTTTTCAAGAGTTTTACCTCTTTTATCTTTGAGCTGATTAAATGTTTCTGTTTTAATGTTTATATCTTTGATCCATTTTAATTTTAGCTTAGTACATGGTGAGCGATATGGGTCTAGATTCAATCATCTACATGTGGATAACCAATTTTCCCAGCCCCATTTATTAAAAAAGTTATCTTTTCTTCATGATATGTTTTTGGTCCCTGTCAAAGATCATATAGTTGAAAGAGCCAGGAGTTGTTTCTGCATCCTCTATTCTGTTCCATTGATCCACATGATTGTTTTTGTGAGAGTACTATTCTACAACAGCTTCGTAGTATATCTTAAATCTGGAATTGTGATGTCCCTTGCTTTGCCTTTGTTATGCAAGATTGCCTTTGTTATTCTGGGTCTCCTCTGGTTCCATATGAATTTTTTTATTATTTTCTCTAGATCTATGAGAAATGCTCTTGGTGATTTGATTGGGATTGTGCTAAATTATGTATCAGTTTTGGAAGTACAGCCATTTTGATTATATTTGTTCTACTTATTCAGGAATGGGGAATATCCTTCCATTTTCTGATACCCTTCTTATTTCATTTTTAAAGAATGATATAATTTTCATTGTAGAGGTCTTTCAGTTTCTTGGTTAGGTTAATTCCTAAATATATTCTTCTTCTTATGAATGGTATTGGTATTGTCTTCCTAATTTCTTTCCCAGTGAGTTTGTTATTGCTATATAGGAATGCTATGAATTTTGCATGTTTATTTGTAACTTGCTGCATTACTGAATTTGGTTATTAATTCTAATAGTCTTGGGGTAAGATGTTTTGGATCTTGTAAATAGAAAATCATGTCACCTGCAAATAATGGTATTTTGATTTTCTCTCTTCCTGTACATACTTTTTTTCATTTATTGCTCTTGCCTGAGTGCTCAGGCTAATGTTTTGAGTACTATGTTCAACAGGAGAGTGGCATATCCCTGTCTTGTTTCCTGATTTTAGAGTAAAAGCTTTCAGTTTTTCCCCATTTAATATGATATTATTAGCAGGATTGCCATAAATGGCTCTTATCAGATTGAGATAAAGTTTTTCTATACCTATTTTCTCATGGATGTTGGATTTTGTCAAAGGCTATTTCTGTGTCTATTGAGATGACCATGTGATTTGTATCCTTGTGTCTTCTCATGTGATGAATTACATTTATTGATTTGCATATGTTGAACTTTCTATCCCTGGGACCAGTTTTATTTTCTTAATACTGTATTATATTACTAGCCAGCAAAGTAAAAAAAAATGTTTCTAACCAATACTATGTTTCTTCAAAACTAAAATTCAGAAAATAATGGCGTTTATAACTGTAGTATATAACTCAGTATTAAGTATAATGCCCCTATCACAAGAAATTATTTTTCAAACTAAATATTCTTCAAAATCAGTCTATCTTCAGGTTCTACTAATGAGTGCCATGCTGCAAATTATCATTGCAGTGTCCCATTACTAGAATTTTAATGTTTATAAAGGGAAAGCATGCTTCTGTTAATGAGCCAATGGTTACACACCAATTTTAATAGCTTATCTCTTCTTACTCCTTTACTGAGCTAGAGCTCTTTGAGGGAAAAGGATCCCAGTTTAAGCTATCACTTAAGAGGCAGAAGTCTTACCATCTATTTGAATTAAGTGGTCTTGTGCCTTTGACTTGCCATTATTTCCTCTTTCTGTCTCCTCTTCCTCATTCTGATTTTGCCACCCCAGTCCCAAAGATGTATCCTCATCAATGCTTGAGGAGATTCTTTTGCTTAGCCTCTTATTAGAAAACCACTAACTTTAAAAAGCACTCTTCTCAAAGAGATATTTGAATTAGAAGTGGAAATCCCAGAGAAAGATGATAGATTAATAATAGATAAATAGATGATATATATAGATAGATTCATTGTATAAATATATAATAGTGATATATCAACATATCTATAACCATATATAAATATATATAAATGCCAATTCTCTCCAGGTACAATAGCACATGCCTGTAATCCCAGCACTGTGGGAGTGTAAGGCAGAAAGATCACAAGTTTGAGCCCAGTTTGGGAAACAGCAACTTAGCAAGACCTCATCTCAAATAAACAATAAAAAAGGGTCTGAGGATGTAGGCCACTGCTAAGGTCCTGTGTTCCAGCCCCAATATCAAAAGAAAAAATCTTCTACCAATAATATATACATGTATATAATATGTGTAATATATACATATATAATGTAAAATATATAATATAGAATATAGGTTCATTATATGATACATATTAACAAGATAGATGATAGATGTGAAGATGGAGAAGGGGAGACCACCCAAAGAAAAGTCATTGAATCCTCTGAATTTTTGAAGGTGATGGAAGACAATAAACTAAGAAATCCATAGGATGACTGGAATTCTATTTGGGAACACTTGGGTATAGTTTAGGAGTTAACAGTAAACTCTGGAAACAGGAATAATGCTTATTTGGATTGTATACTTAGAGCATTTCAGCAGCCCAATTCCAATCCTTACATAGAGAAGTTACATTTATGTTGAGCCACCCAGAAAACATGAACATGTAGGTAGGTGGGGCTGGGAACTCCCTCCATTCTCATAGTGGTCCCAGATTATTCACAGCACATAGATTACTAGCTGGGAAGTGTGCTTCAGCCTTATTCACATGGAGCTAGAAAAATCCTGTGGAATCCTGCAGTGGAGACAATTCAGGGAAAGGGAGCAAACATGGGGGGCTGGTTCCCAGGGACCAGCAGTAGGAAATTGAGACCTGGATGATCAAATTCCAAGGAATAGCACACGTGAGACTTGCACCTGCTCCTTCTCAGTAGCACCAAAATATGCATTTACACCATGCAGTGCAGTTAAAATGAACATCAAGGCCAGCACCCTCATGCAACCCTTTAAGACAATCACTATTATTGTTGAATTCCAATCAGCACTCAAAAAATAATTTCAAAATAATGAAAAAAAGATGAAATAGATACAGAGCCCATGTATACTTCTTGATAGCACTTTTCTCTTCTTTCTCTTTTGCCTTCACATATTAAAACTTTTCCTCAATCTCTTTCTCCAGGTCTCATACCAAACTTCATCCAGCTCTTTCCCAGATGCCTCTCAGGTAATTTAAGTCTCTTCCTTCAGCCCAGACAAGCAATAACTTTCTCAGGATTAGGGTGTGATGAAAAACTAGAAGTGTTTATACTAATAACCTTTATTCCAAAAATGAAACATGACAGACATTAGCCAAAGTCTTCCTAAGGTAGTATGTTTGTGAGCACATGTACACGTGTACATGTGTGTGTAAGACAGGAGATATTTAAATACAGCTGAAGACAAGTGGTGTTTATAGGTATACCTGCATCTTGTAAATTGGATTTAGGAGGACAAAATGACTTTCAAGAGAAACTTTGGAGAATGAATAAAGTATAATTCAAACAAGATAGAAGAGTTCACGCAGCTCCAAGAGCAGTGCAAACACACTGAATAAACATATACATCAGTAAGTCAATTTGAGATTGAAAAGGAGCTTGGAAATCAGAACTTGCTTAGTTTGGGATAAATTTTCTTCTGTGGAATGAAAGCTCATGTTGGGGGCAATCCATAGAAAAAACTGATAGCTCAAACCATGAGCACTGTCTCACAAGTGTTATTTTTAGTTTGCTACGAGAAAATTAACATAAAGGACAGACTTCTGAGAAGATACAAAGCTGTAAGCAGCAACAAATCACCCTCTCCAGGATTTAGAATGTAGATGGTGCACCATAACAACTTGGGACCCAGGAAGGATCTGAAGGGAAAATTAGAGGCTGCAGAGACATTGAAGAGACAAATTATAATACAGAGAAAAGGAGGGGCAACTACACCTTCTTCTCACCTACAGGCTTGAGATGTGAGAAAGGAAGATTAAATCTACAAAGACATAATGAAAGCAGGAGACTCCAGAGGTTTCCAGAGAGAAATGCACCAGTGGACTGAAACAGTGAGTATTAGGCGACAAAATATCTGGTGAATGACTACAGTCCAAGTGACCGCTGTGTAACCTGGAAAGCATTCTTGGTCAGACATCATTTTAGTGAGGAGCCAACTAAACCCAAGACTGAGAACAACCATGGCTCAGCTTCATCTCATGGCTTTAAAGTTTTAAACTAACACAGTGACTGGGTGAAGGACAGTCATGGGAGATGTCCATGCTCAGGGAGCTCTAATCAGGCTGGTAAGACACGCCTGTAGTATTCTAAGCTGAACAGCTCAAGCCTCGCCCTGAACCAGACATCAGGTTCATCCTGAACTTCCATGGATTTGAAAGCCCGAACCAACACCATGCCCTAACCTGCCCTAATATGTCAGCTTGCTGCAATGACAGCCTCTGTCTACCAGCAAAAGCAGAGTCATGCCTTGAACTGGACATTGCCACAAAACTATAAGTACCAGAAGATAACCACAGGCTTGAAGTCACATAGAAGCTACTTCTTCTTCTTCTTCTCCTTTTTCTTCACTTTGGAGATATATA
>PVJX010031547.1:0-21125 GCA_004027295.1 Dolichotis patagonum
ATGTCCAATTTTGATGTACAATCTACTTGAAAACAAAGTGAATATAAATAATATACACCAAAAATCTAATATTTCTCAGAAGCTTACATTACATCAAAAAGGTTGTTTACCAGATAACTGTAAGGGAATTCTTGCGGGAAAAAGGTAATGTTGAGCTCAGATTTAAGAGCCCTGTGTTTACAAATTGAAATATACCTCAGTAAAGTAAGTGGATCCACTGCCTGATTCTGCATTTGTGTGTCTTTTAGGCTTTAGTCATTGGTTTCAACTTTCTGAAGGCCTTGATTTTTCTTGTGTTGAGTAATAAATGATACAGATTTGTGGGCATGCTATAAATCTAGTCCAGGCTATGTGATGTACATTTTCTTTATACTTCTCATCAAAGAATCCCTAAGTTGTAAGTTGTTCCGAGAAGCTGTGTAATCAACTCTTTTTTCCCATGTTGAAATGAAAATCATTTTTTCCTTAAAATATTTTTCATATAAACACAAGCTGAAATCTTTTCTTTTAAAACAAAAATGATTTGGTGACTTTTAAAACCAATTTTCACACACAAGTTCAGTATTAAACAAAACCATTGTTTATTTTAATGTGGAATTTGAGCCCTGAGGCCTCTCTTTATAAAGAGGGATATTTTGTTTATGTTTGTAAATGTGTAGTTTTTGGGAAAAAAAAGTAACAGTTTAATTAATTTGCATCTTTAACATGAACTAATGCTACGATCACCCACTGCTTTTAGAATTCATAACTTACATATTGAATTTGATATTAACACATTTATTTCAATTTTCTCTAAGTATAGGAAAAACAAATGTGTCTTGGCATACAGTTTAAGAGAGAAATGCCGTTTAATGATACAAACAGAGAGTTCCGGATGTGTTCTTCTTTATTTCTCAAAAGGAATGAGAAAAGTCAGTGTGTTGCTATTGCTCCTGGGCACAGAGAGGGTGTCTTTGTTTTATTCCTCTTTATCTCTGAATCCTGCGGTACCATCACAGCAGAGTGTAGTATCCACCACTTGAAATGATAAGAGTTTCAATAGGCACTTTAGTGGAATTAAGAAAAATCTAACACTCTTCCACTGCGATGCCACAGAGCTATCTTCATTCTAGGTTGCCATGTCAATAAATTGTACATAAAAGGCCTGAGCTTGTCTCAGTGTGTTTTTGAAATAACAAAACAAAACAAAGCAACCGTACGTGATAGGATTTATCTTGTGTCAGCAGAATAAACCAAAACTGATGAACTGACAACATAATGATAGCAACTTGCTAGAAATCAGATAACCAAAGGAATCTTGTCCTATGAAGCCTGTGTGTGTGTGTGTGTGTGTGTTTGTGTGTTTGTGTACATGTGTGTGAGTTCTACTTGTGGTTTTCTTTTTGTTGTTACTAAAATGTCTCCTCCTGGGTGTGTCAGGCTTCATCTCGCCCCTAAGTGACTTTATCAGGGTTGTAGCTCTCTTCTTCTCCAAACATGTCCGCCAGGACTTTGAAGCGGGGTCCCCAATCAGCCAGGTAGTCGTAGTCCTGGTCGGCGTCTGTGGTGAGAGAGTCTATGGAGCTGAGCGACTCTGCCGTAGACCCGTTTCCCTCGTAGGCGTACGTGGCCAAGGAGTCATATGGTGGTGCAGTTGGGTCCCCATCATTCTCCTGCAGCCTTTGATTAATGAAATCCCTTATGTCTGTGTTGTCCTCCACAGGTGGCCTCTGACGTGGTAAACAGAGAGAGTCTGGTTTAATATCCCTGCGAAGTTTGTTCTCCTCAATCACTTTTGGATTTCGCAGAGCCCCAATGTCAAAGGCCTGGGTGTCTTCTTCCCCGCCACCTTCATCATCGTAGTGGATGACATTGTCTCTGATGTCTTCCTTAGAGGTCATCAGGGTGTCTTTTTTCTTCTGCCTTCGTAGAGCTATGTAGAGCACAACTATGGCTACAACGAGATAAAACAGTAATTTGAGCAGAATGCAGAGAAGTCATTCTATGTCACCATAAGTTAAGATTGAGTAGTTAGTGCTTACTGAATTGCTTTAATGATCCACAAATATATATATATATTATATATATATGTATGTATACATATATATATACATATTTTTTCCCCTGTACCAAGGATTGAATTTACAACCTTGAGCTTGCTAGGTAGTCACTTGCATTACTAAGCTAAATTCCTGACTGAAATGAACTATTATTTTCAAAGATAGCATACTATAAGATTATATCTATGCTGATTTGTTTTTCTGTACCAGGAATCAATCTCATAACCTTGTGCTTGCCAGGCAGGCACTTGTGCTAATGAGCTTTAGCGCCGACCACATGCTGCATTTTTCCCTCGTCTACAGTTATCGTCATTTTGGAGCTATAAGAGAAATTCAGTAAAGTTACTTTCTGTCTATTTTATCCACATATTTATTTATAATTTAGATGAAAAAGACTGCTTTTCATCTTTTTGTTTTTTGTTTTTTGTTTTTTTTGGAACTAGGGATCTAAGGCATGACCTCACACTCAGCAGGCAGGCACTTGCACTGCTTAGCTAAATCCCCAGCCCAGAATACATTTGTAAAAAATTTGAAAAGAGAAAATAATGATTGTTCTTATCATACCTAACAATAAAAACTTGTATAATAAAAATTGAATATTATTATTGTAAGTACAACAGAAATGTCATTGATTGCTAATATTCCAATTGTATTATTTTTCAATTGGATATTAGATATTTCTATTTTTTATTAAAATAACCCAAATATTCTTTGAAATAATGAGTTTTAAAAGGGATATATTAGGAAGAGAAAGAAAAAAGAAAAAGAGGGAGGGAAGAAAGAAGGAAAATAAAGTAGAATATAAGGGTTATATTTTAATAAATCATGACAAAAGATTTCTGATTGTAATTCTGTGCATTTATAATTGAAACTTTTGGTTAACCTCATGGAATTAGATAATATTTTGAAATAATTTAGAGATTTTCATTGCTTTAATATTTTGTTTTTCCTAGATGACTCAGTGCTGTCTATTAAGTTGATTGGGTTTATTTCTCATTTTCTGATTTTATTTTCATTAGTGCATGTTTGCAGTATACAATGATTACATCCCTTGCAGGCAGTTGATCTGTATACATAACACAACTTAATTCTTTTTTCATCCCTTTTCCCATCCTCCCTTCTCTTGGTCTTCTTTCCATCTGCAAAATCTCTATCTCCCTGTGTGTTTTATCTACCTTTATTTTACACTTTAATGTGTTTATACGTAGGGTGCCCATTTCTCCAAAAGGCAGATGAGCCCAGATACTACAGTAAACTCTGCTCAGCTTTGCTCCACATTATCTCCCTTGCACAGCGATGGAGTTAAGATAAAAGCAGTTTCTTTTGCTCACCAGTCTATAAGACTTCTGTCAATGGATTAGAACAGAGAAAAGTCATGAAAGTAAAAGTGCTCGAATTCCCTTTGCTTCTCAAGTGACTGTTGGGACAATCCAAAGGAGGAAAGAAAGCTAGACAGCATGTCTGTGCAAAAGGCCTTAGAGAGATGCGTGGCACTCTGCCCTTTGCCCAGGCATAGGGAATCCCAAAACTGAAGAGGCCATTGTTTGATTATCCAGAGTGTGTGAGAGATGTCACGGCTCATGGAGGAGTCCTGCATAGAAACTACTGCCATTCTTGATGTGTCCAAATGCCACATAAAAGAAATCGCAAGATGGCATTGTTCCGTGCTTCCATTCACTGTGGGAAGGATATGAAAATGCCTGAAGAATTCTGTGTTTGAGCAACAAAGTGAAGGACTACAGAAATTTTATGGTGGACACCATAGGAAGATTTAAAACCTATTCAATGCAGAAGGAATTTACAACACCTGCAATGGTGAGGGTACAGTCTGCACATGGGACATACCGAGGTGGATGAGTGGACCACAGGTGTCACTGCACCAACATCCTGACTCAACATAGCGGAGCAAGTAAGCCGAAGAACCAGACCCAGAATATGTCTGGTCTTGTTAAATTTGTGTGGAGCGACTGGGGGTTGACAGTTACCAGGGAAGAGGGGCGGATGGCAGCAGGATATTGATTTGAAGTAAAACACCTGCATCCAGCACAGCTATAGATATACAGATGTTATTTTCACTGTGTCTTTTTGAAGTTTAAAGCATCAGCAAAAACAGATGGTAAGGATGATTTGTTATAAATTAGAAGGATATCAAGAAGGCTTTGTTCTGTACTCAAAGATACTGGTGCAGAATTAATAGCTGCCCCATGCAAAGTAACTAGAACTTTCTTGTCCAAGTCAGTGTGAATGTCTGGCTCTGTGTCGTCTCCAGTTATCTGATGTTGTCCTCCATGCTTCCCTTTGTAATTTTTGTTTGTAAAATTCCGTTTTCAATACTAGAAATAATGTTAGATGTTGATAGGTGTCACAATACTTTTGGTTAGATAGTGAGAGTGCATATATAAATGATACCATAGTAATCATATTTGTTGTACTTTGATTCTAAAGGAAAGACTGGCAAAACACTCCAGATGAACACAGCCGTGAAATCGTGAGTGATGGGAAAGCTGAGCAGAGCTGATGGAAGAGGAAGCCTCCTGACCCAGCTTTGCATTCATTCACAGAAAGGTAACAGGATACACTGTCGTCTATCCTTTTTCATTACAGCGATTCTAGATATTTTATTATATTCTGTTGTTAGAGTGAAACAGGATTTTGGAGTAGGATGTTGGGAAAGTAGAATTACTTCTGGCTGGCAACTTAAACACAAAAAACAAATTGAAGTCCTTTTATGTTGCATGTCTTTCCCTTTTCCTTTTTTAATCTGGAATTAAATTTTTGAACTATTTTTCATCAAGTATTTTTTTAAAGATGATATAATCATGCAGTAGATGATCATGTAATAAACTATAGTGATTAGTGACATGCAAAATAAGTGAAGAAATAGTTTTAAATGAATGATGATTATAAGAATTTCATTGTGCCAAAGGCAAAAATTTCAAAATTTCCCTAGGAGTTATTTGAATGTATCCTGTGTTTAATAGTGTTATTCATGAGTTACAAAATAGAAAATTAATCCATAATATTTAATTTAGGTTTAATTCAAGATCTAGATGATATTGTATTTACAGGTAGTAGTTCAGTGAAAATGCTTATTTATAAGGTAAATCACGGAATGAAACAGAGAGATAGGAGAGGAAGATGAGGAGAGGAGAGGAAGCATAGGAGAAGAGAGGAGAAGGGGGAGAGGAGACACAGAGAGACAGAGAGAGAGAACTAATAGTTAAACCAACCTAAAAGTATAACAATGCATAGAAGGATTGCGATCAAAGCCCCGGTGCTAAGTCCCACAGGTAGAAAAATCGCTTCCACATTACAAGACAGAATGGTACCATCAGAGTCGCATCTGCAAACTCTGATAGTCATCGTGTTTGTGCTGCTTTGGACCGGGTAACTGCTGTCTTCTATTACCACAGGCAGGAAATACAACTCTTGGTGCCTGCGACTGTATCCATTTCTTCGGGTTTCAATTCCAGCTGTGTTGTCTACAAAACATGACATTTACGATGATATGGTTAACATGAGCATCATTTCAAGTCTTAAAGTTGTATCTGACACACAATAGGAAGTTCTTGAGTCAGTAAAATGAATTCTTACTTTAATGATTTAACTTTAGGGAAGACATCAAAATGCAATAAAATGTACTTAAAATATATCTGGAGAAAAGAAGAATCATTAATCTCGTCTGGTATAAGAAATAAATTTTCTTTTCAGAAAAAATATATAATGATTTTAAAGACAAGAAGCTGTTACATTGATTTATATTTTTCTGCTGTCAAAATCTCTTTGAGAAAAAACTACTTTTTGAATGTTCTCAGACGTACTACTGGAGGAATAGCAAAGCATGCATATGTAGAATATTCTACATAAAAATCTGTTCTTCAAAATATATTAAAAGTCAGTTGACTATTTCATATGAAAACTTAGTTTTTTGTCTGCATTATTTATGTATATAAATAATGTAACCTGGATACATATTTTTCCATATATTCCACAACAGAACATTATATTTATAAAGAAAAAGATGTACAGAGAAAATATTTGAAAAGAAAACATGTATATAAACATGTATATATTTTTGTTATATTTCCTAAACAATAAAATTAACAATGATTTATATAACATTCATATTGTATATAATTGTATAATAATCTAATGATAATTTAAAGGTCTAGCAGCTTCTGCATAGATTGTATGAAAACACTGTAATTTTTTATATAAAACAACGGGCATCTATAAGCTTTGTATCCACAGATGGTAAGGATTTCTGATGTGAATCCATCTTTAATAGCAAAGAAAGATTGTATATGCATATATGAAAGTTTGTATGTTTTTCACTTTTGTAGATTAGAAAATGAAAGGAGCATGGAAAGAATGATATACTATTTAAAAACCATTAAAATTTGTAAGCACCATGAGTTATAACACCTACTGTATTAATGTAATCAAATTAATGTAATGACAAAATTAAATATAAGTTTAACTCAATCAATAATAATGTTATAAATTTGTTATACTGTAAGACAATAAAAATTATACTTTTATATCAATTCAATCAATATTCCCATTGCAAGTAACAGGTGTTTTATTTCATTCATAATGCAGCTTTCTTTTTGAGCCAATTAAAATAATTCCTACATATAAACAATTTGCTATTTTAAAAAATATACAGCATGTAGTTTACTATAATCATGCACGAATACAAATTAGGAATGATTTTAAAAATTAGAAAAGTGTGCTACTCAGGACAATACAGATTAATATTTCAATCATGTTTTATTATCCCATTTGTACACTCCACACTGAACAACCTGAATTTAGGAACCTTCTCTACATTCATTGCAATAGAAAATACCTTGTTGTGAAAACAATGTGTAACATGATTAGAGCTTGCTTTGCAAGGATAATGTGCTATTGTTACAGACAGGCTGCTTACAAATTGAGAAGCAAGAGGCTACATTATTCTCTAGTAGATTCACTGAGGGCAAACTCTTATGGTGATAAAAGATAGAAAATGGGGACTTGTAGAAGTGATGTTGAAAAATATTTGATGATGAAGAAAAAGAACAAAATTTGCAACCTGATGAAAAAAATAGACAGAAACTTTAGTGTATTCTTGATTAGAAAAAGCTGGAAATTTTTATTTTTTCAAAATACAACCTAGCCTTATTTTTAATGGTATTATTTATTGAGATTTGATAATATGAAATTTATTGGGCAGCTAAATAGGACGGCACATGGTTCAGTAAAAATAAGTATCAAATATCTCCTAAAGTATATCCATACTGGAGGGTTTACATGATGAGAATCATGAAAATATGTGTCACGGAGCACAGCGCTTTCTCACGTAAAATTTATTATAACTTTGGTCTTTCACTACACAGCATTATAAAAATCAGTCATTTTAGTTCTTGTCCCATAGAATATAGAAGTTTAGAGTAGGTAAAATACAAACAGTCACAGAACTAACATAATCAGGGCAACTAATACTCAACAGATCACACATAATCTTTAATATAGACATCAAGTTCCGGACCTTATTGGCTCAGTATATGAATTTTTTGGTTTCATGGTGATGTGGAAGCTTACCTGTACCACTACCTTCCTCTTTTAGTGGAGTACTGAAGAGCTTATGTGAGTATTTGATGCTTTATTATTAAATAGGCTTTGTGTTAAAGATTTTCCTCATCCTAGGTAAATGTGTTTGAGCACATTTAAGATAGAGCAAGCAGTGATACTCAGTAGGTTATATATAGTAAATATGTTTTCAATTTAAGGAATTTTAAAATTTTTGATGAGTTGTTAGATGGAAGCCATAATCACAGAGTAAGGAGTATCTGTGTTTCTAACGAAGTATTTTTTTTTTAATAATAGGTGGTGGTTTTAATGAAAACGAATTTAACAGCATTAGTAAAAAATGGTGGCAGCAATCGTAACAAAAGTATAAGGGCAAACACAATGGCAAATAACTGTGACTGCTATGTAATTTAGACATTGTGTAAACATATTATGATATAATTCTAACACGAATAGTGTTGAAGCTGGCATTCTTTAGTATAACTGTACATGCTAAGAGAACGCCGGTTAGGTGATGTGGAATGAGACTGTAGGCCTTTAGCATTCTTATTACAATGCCCATAATCCTCACCTCTACTGTGCAGCGTGTTATTCAAACAAAACCATTTTCACACTGTTAACTACTTGTATTTACAAGTATCTTGCATGTAGAACAAACGATATACTGAAAACAAGGAAACCAATTTCCCAGATAGCTTATTTTCTTGACTCATTAGGAGACTATCTCCTTCTATAATGAAAGTTTGTGCTTTATTAGAGACCATCTAGATGGCTCAAACATTTTATATACTGCCGAAAATGTTTTGGATTTCTCGTGGAGGGTTTTCCATGTTTTAGGAAATGGAGTGCTTTGAGGGAAAGCATTGATTCCTGATGTTTGCGCCCTGGTATATGATAGAAGTTTCATCTTTATGTGGTTATACTTACTCCTGAAATCACGGACTGTGAAATTTGGTTTGATGGCAGCCTCGGGTGATAACCTAAAGGAGAACTGCTGCCCAGCGGGGGAGAGATCGCGGTCTGCAGCGCTGACCATCTGAATGATCTGAAAGAGTGTTGAGAACAAACTTGGAGTCAGTCACCAGTTTCAGCGGGAACTTACACAATGGGTTAGTAAGTTTACTGCAAGTAGACAGCAATAAGTCTTCTGAATAAATATGAGCAGGCAAATTATTTACACTTAATTTTTATAAACAATTCTTTAAACATTTACTGGTGATAGTGGTAGGTACAATTACGGGACACAGACTAATTTTAAATCAATATATGCATAACAAAAGGCTTACCAGCATTGAAAATTCTCACTAATAAGCAAAACAAAATTAAAATGTACTTGCTTGCATTTAAGATCAGATGAAATATATGCTTTCTACCCTAAAAGTGAAAATGCTTACTGGAAACAAAATATCTGATTGTCTAAAAGTCATTGCAGTAGCAAAAATTTTATAACAATTATGTTTGTTAGGACGTTTTATTTTCATAAATAAAGTGATGAGAAAGAAAACCAAAAAATTTTCATTTTGATTTTATTATTATTTTTTCCCAATTTCCTGGGGAGAAAAATTATGTTTAAAGGTGTTTAAAAAATACAAGGTAGTTTGCTTTTTTAATTTCAAAAATTTTCCTAACTTGGTCCCATCCATTGCATATCTTACAGTTAAAATCTGGGTACTTCAGGGTGATACCTGTAACAAGGTAGAAACAAATTCACTTATGAAAATTAAACTATAAAATTTATAATTCACTACACAAATAAGCACATTAGAATATCTTTCTGTCATTTTGTCTTTTTGTTTTTTGAGACGGAATCTCACTATACAGTCCAGGCTGACCTGAAACAATCTTCTTTGCTCACCCTCTTGTGCGTTGCAATATTTTTAAATGAAAATACTCAATAACTGTGTCAGATAGCATTTCCAAAAGTTTATAGGGAAAGAGAGAAGTATATGAATATCATTCAAAAATTCTTGAAATGAATTAGAATTTTCCAAAAGAAGATAGATTTCAAGTATGGTAGACTGGCCCCAAGGCCAGCACATTGCAGGATTGTGGGTTGTTGCCATTAAATTTGTACTATCTTCCACTTTTTGTTTGCAATTGTAATTATAATCCAATATCATGACTGTTGTCTACATCCCCGTATAACTGTGCACATGCAATGGTATATAAAAGATATGTAATAAATATGATAAATATCATTTGGAAATTCAGTATCAGTATAATAGTAGTAACTTGAAAATTAGAAATTGATTGGTCCTCTACTAAGAATTTCCATTCCTTGTCTTACTATGAATTAGTTGCATAGAATTTATTGATCCTGTAAAATGGTCAATGGTAAGATTGCCACATTTCCACATTAAAGAACACATGACGAAAAGTGATATTTAGTAAAAAAAAAAAAATCAATATATAGACCCCATTAAACCGCAAATTTTCTTTACATGGGCCATTTTTCTCAGATCACACTATTTCTCTCACACAGTTTCTGTACATTATGTAGGAATCAATATCTGATTGTCCATTCTAGCAAGTAGTACTTAACATCAAAACTATAACATCAAGGCTATAACTTGAAGAAAAGTCTTTTAAGATTTCATGAAGCATAGACACTAAAAACTACCTGGAAATACTACTCTAGAGTGTCTGCCCTAAGGAAAAAAACTCCCATACAAATCTTCCCAAATCTCATAGCACCATTTCTCATCCATTTCTCTCCCTCCTTTCTGATAGATATGTACATGCACATTCAAGAACCATCTCTAAGAAACAGAGGATTCCTACGCATGGTTCTGATGGCAGAGGCACGAAGAGACAGAGGCTGAAAATGGGGAACCCAAGGCCATTTCTGGGTTATGCTTTCTGCATGAGTGTTGCCAAGTAGAACACACAAACTCAGACACTAGAGTCCCCACATGCAGCAAAATTAGTTCGCCTCTAGTAACTTCTTTTCCCAACACTTAAACCCTTGACTTCATCAGAGACACCTATGTGATGAAACAGAGCTCTATTCCCAAATGGTTTCATTTACATTACTACAACAGTTTGATTCATCTGAAATTATTAACACTGTTAATTACCTGAAAGAAACAAATAACTATTGTTACTTTTTTAGCTTTTGTGTGGTGGCGCATCTGGAAAGTAAAATAAAAAGAAAGACTTGTTTTGACAAATGTCTTCTAAATTTCCAGATACTCAAACCAGTTAATTTGGGGGGAACTAAATATTTATGTAGCATCTACTACTTCAGACATGGAAGTAAGCAGTGGGTTTATTCTATGAAAATTCTGGTGGCACTGAATGTAATAATATTGAAGTGCATTTCTTTGGCTATTCAAAACTAATGATGCAGAGTTCTATTTTGGGAAAATATTACTAAAAGCATTATAATATAATATTAATAATGTTTCCTGAATATCAAATTACTATTGGGCTAGAACAGTAGACGAGAAGTTTCTACATTCATAGAAAGTATATATTGGTAGCTATAAAATGGCATCTGCATAATACATATAGTTATTGAGCACTGTAAATGTAACTGATATGAATGGGAACACTGGGTCTCAATTTTGTAACTTTTAATTTAACAGCTAATATAGATAGTGGACAACACAGTTGTAAATATTTTATGTAGGAGAGTAAAAGAGATTAAAGAATGCTCTTTTCAACAAAAACATGAGTTAACATATTAATATTGACTTCTATTAATAATTCACACTTATCAAACTTACTCAAGTAATTCATGCTGCATATAGGTGAAATATATAGTAATTCAGGGCACAGCAACACGTTCTCCTGTTAGAACTTAGGTACACAGTGTTAGACTAATCATTCTTGTTTTATGATACACCTTTTTCATACACACATGTTTGATTCTCATTATGTCATCCATTCATCTTTTCATGGTAGAATAGGAGAAAACAAGAAACCTGTCTATCCACCATGACTCTGTAGAAAACTGAGGACTCTGGCAATCACTTTTATTAACAATTTGGTCCCGTTTTAGAACATTGCCACACAAAAAGAAACAAAAAATGACTTAATGCACACAGTTCATATCACATACTTTAAATAGCTCAGATGTTTTTAATACACAAAAAGCTTTATTTCCCTCCTCAATAGGCTTACAGCTTTGTCATGCTTTCTGTGAGAGCAGGTGAGCAAAGCAAACAAACAAACAAACAAACAAAATATGGAAAAAGGCTCCTAAATTTCTGCTTCCTGAGATAGTAGTCACAAGTGCTTCAGAAATTCCACAATGATATGATAGGAAAAACCCACAGAATCAACAATTTTAAATCTCTAATGATCCAAAGAACTTCAATTAGACAACCAAGAATTCCTGCCCTTAACACACAGGCATCTGCCATTAAATAATATGAGTTTAATACTGTGTGTGGTTTACTTCATAAACACCTTTGATAAAAAAAAAATGCCATATATGTGGATGTATTCATGTGCGGATTTATAAGTTAATACACACATATAAATCTTTGCACATTTTAATCAACAATTTTGGTATGATACCTGTCCTGGTTTGGCATTTTCACAGACCGCTGTCTCATATGGCACAGATATTTCTGGTGGAAATTCATTGACGTCTAGGACATTAATCAGTATATTGACTTTGCTGGTTAATAATGGGTTACCTGTTAGAAACATGAAAGGATAAATGATAGTTATCAATTTTAACTTCTTTAAGAGGATTTATTTCTAATTAGGCTTCATTAATGAAAAATACCTTTACTATAATAAAAAAAATTCTGAGAGTTCTGACTACAAGTGGATAACGGGGTGAATAATTGAGGTTTTGATGATCAGCTGTCCAAACATTAATGGGGAACAGTCCAAAGTCTCATCCTGAAACCGACTGCCAGATTAAGACCAAACATTAAAACTGATGCTGCATATTAGTATGAGTTAAACATCTTATCAAATTTTGTTCAGAAACAATCTTCATTAATAGTTTTATATTTTCTGCACACAAAAATTTAGTTTTCTATTTCATAACAATATAATGGAAAGTTCATTGTCCAAAAGATGCTACTTATTTATATGTTTCTACAAAACTAGAATACACCTTGAAATTATTTGCTGGTGATAAAGAAAGAATAAAAGAGTAACTTCTCCTGACAACAACGAAAGTATCACCTAGATGGTCTCTCTGCTCAATCTATCACAGGTTTTGACCCCCAAATAATGGCATAGTATCTTCATCCCTGCCATTTATTGAAGACTAAAAGTAACTTAAGAAACAAACTATAGAACAACATAATACATGCATTTAACTCACTAAATCTAATATTTTACCTTACAAATTTTTACACATGAATGCATTTTTGAAGACCCTATTCATAATACAGAGATTGAAGAATGAGGAATTAAAATGCAAATCCAAGATTATGAAAAACCAACAACTAGTTATTTCTGTATGCTTTCTCGATTGATTCTGTTGGGTCACTGGAGATTCAAAATACTCTTTTAAACTTCTGGAAATCTTTAAAGAATGCAAGCTACAATCACACTGAATGACTCTGAGGAGTCTAACAAATCTTGTCTTAAAGATTCATTTAAAATGAAAGGAAAGCCATCTAATCAGGGGCTTAAAAATGTTTATGCATTAAAATACAATGCAGTAAAATCCATCACCATACACAGTATCAACACAGATAACCTAAAGTGAGAATGCCAAATATATTGTGTAGTGTGAGATGTAATTATGGAAGCTAACTTGATAATATGGAAAAACGATTCTGATAATACGCATTGTTGGGGCACAATTATAATGTAAGAACACATTCCTAAAACAGCAAACTTATATGTATTTCATGATCAGTTAGAGGTCTCTGACCAAGTTTCTGTTCTGCTGTTTCTGCTGAGTTCAATTAACCTTGACAGTGTCTGAAGCCCAGCTGCCCAGCTCTGATGCGCCCTGAGTCAGGGTAACTGTCCATACTTAAAGGCACCATGGGCTAATTCAAGGGCCCCTCCCCCAGAATGTTCTTATATTAAGATAGCGCATTTAACTATGCTCACTCTGTAAGGGCCTCCTCCCCTTGCTCTTAGCGTGTTTTTATGTTATGATAAACAATTTTTTTTGTTTCAACAAATCTGTTCAAGACGAGACTGGTTGTCACTATGTGACTCAATGTTGTAACTAATTATGTAACATTTTGCCACTTGCTTTGTGCCTCCCATTTCTAAATTCTACATAAACTAAGCTCTCTGTACATTCAGGGCTGTTGCCTTTGTGGAATCATCGTGCGACAGTCCACTGGTGTTAAGATCCAACAGTCTGCCTGTATAAGATTAAAACCTGACTTCTCTTTGGTGCAGTCTTTGCTTTGGTTTGATTTTGCTTGGAAATTTTTCCACAACTTTGTTACTTAAAAATTTTGTTATCCAAAGGGTATTAACTTATTTCATATAAAAATTTGATATGAATTATATGAGTTACTTAACCCTTCTAAATCATTATTTAACTAACTGATTTGATATAAAACACAGAGTATTTATAGACCATGCTTCATAGGTTTGTGGTATATGATGACATAGTGTTACAAAATGTTCAGTACATTTTGGTTTATATGATTACTGTCATAACTGATACTTTGTAAAAATTATATAGAACATCCATTTTAGTGGTACTTATAATGTAATTTATATAGTGTAAAATATGATAAATATAGGTGATATAGTGTGAAATATAAGAAGTTGGTTAAACTAGGCTCACTTTTCTAAGGAAACTGGAACTCAACAATAGTACTAAAATTAATGCATAACGCCAGTGTGGTGACCACAGCAGGTGGTCACACAGCAGTGTGGTGACCACAGCAGGTAATCCAAGCAGGAAAGGTGAAGTAGAATGATCTCAATCAGTTCCAAGTCATCCTGGTCTAAATAGAGAGTTCAAGGCCAGAATGAAATACATAGCAAGACTGCTTAAAACTTAAATTAAATTAAATTAAATTAATTAAATTAAATTAAAAAATCACAAAAATGCCTAATTCTTCATAATGCTTGCAAAGTACCAGTGTTATAATACAGTACATAGATTAATTCAGAGTTCATAGAAAATACTGTATAGACAGTATTATTGCCTATTTATTTATGTAGTACTCTGATGAGAGGAGAAACTGTGATTTTTCTAAAATATAAAAGAACAATATAAATTTAAAATAGAGGAGTTATGGCTTCTCACTTCATGGTTTTAAACTTTATCACATATTACTAGAAAAACAAATATGTTAATAGTCACATAACTATTTTTTTACAAAAGACAACAAATTAATTTTTAGATAAGATTTTTTTTAACATTAACATGTGTAACAAATATTCTACCTCTGGATGATGAGAAAATGAACCTCTCTACTTTCAGTTTTATGTGGTAAACAAGGTACAAGCTCTGAAGTCCCATGAAGAAAAAATTTTCTCTCTTACAATCAATAATTAGTGTCTGAGTACATGAAGTTGTCGCATGAATAGAATATTTTCACAGGGAAAAAGTTTTCTTTCTTAATTATGTACTTTAGCAATTTGCTTTCAAAATATAAAAGCATTATTAAAATAAATTTAAGCCTATTTTTTATCAAAATTCTTATTTTGCTCATTTTAAACTATCCATTCACTTGAAATGTAGTTTAAACTTCTGACATCAATAGTAAATTATCACAAAAATTATCATCAGTATTATAATATATCATTATTGATAATGTTTCTCAAAAGAATGCATGAAAGCATTTTAAACAAGACCAATCTTTGCTTGTGAAACTGTCCTATGTGTTGTGAAATATCTCTATTTATGAAAAGTAAAGTATCACAGGCATTGGAACAACTACAAAATATTCAATCAAGGACAGAAGAGAAATAATAACAGCATGTACATTTTGCTAAAAATGAACTGCAGTTTTAATTATGGTATTCTCTCTTCTATTACACGCTTAAAATTTTTCCATAATTAAAGGTGTAAAAATTTCACTTTATTTCTCATTGCCAGCTAAAGCAGCAATAATGTCTCTATTTGAGTACTGAACTCAAAGCACATTGAATTTCTGTGACAGTGTATAATTTATGAGAGTAATGTGGCATTCTTTTATATAGATATATAATCTGTTAAATTGTCCTGTAAAAGCAGTGATCTAGTTCCATTCTGACTTGTCTAATCTATACTGAGTCTATAAAGCACCAATGAAGTTAATTTAAATTTGATTTAGAATCAGTATCTTGATCAAATTATGTGACAAAACACCACACAGGATTTAGTTTTCATGGAATGATCATAAAACAAATACAAGTATAGATTTAGCGAATATCAGGTTAGTAATGACATAAGCAATTAATTACTTTTTAAAACATCAAAGCTTTTACCTTGCAATCATTTTTATGTTTAATATGAGTTAATCTACATTTTTATGTTTGAGTTAATTGACTAATTTCTATTCACATAGATAATCAAAAAGTAATTCTATGTTTCTCCCTCATGCTCCCAAAAATAATCTGTTAAATTTATCTCCTATTCTGATGATAACTTAAGTCTTACAGTACTATGAATGCATTTGAGTTAGAACTGCTTTCTTACTTAATTTTAAAGTACAGCTTTTCCTAAAGAAAACTAAAAGTTAACAAAATCAGGAAAGAAGGAAAATATATGATTTCATACCACAAGTGAAATATGATGAGGAAGTTTGGTAAATATTTCTGTACCAAAATACTGTCAACTAATTGGACAAATTTTTATAAAAATGCAGATTAGAAAAATAAATATTTTATCTAAATTATGCAGCAAAATTTAGGTACAATGCAAAAACTTCACAAGAAGATGCATATTCCAAAGGCTTCACTGGAGAATTCTATCAAATTTTAAATGACAAACAATATTAATTTTTCACAACCATTTTTAGAAAATAACTGAAGCACTAACCATTTAATTTTGTGTGTTGATTATGAAATCTATAAAAATTTTATAAGAAAACTAGGGTACAGACTAGTGTATGTCATAAATATAGACAAAAAACTACTTACAATATTAATAAAATCCTACCAGTAAATTACAGATAGTATCCAATGACTAAAGGGGAGCTAGTCTACATACACAAAGTTGGTTTAGTTGAAACTAATCATTTTTTTTTCTTTCTTCGATACTGGGGATCGAACTCACAACCACGCTCTTGCAAGGCAGGCGCTTATGCAGCTGAGCTAAATCCCCAGCCCCCAAAATTGGTTTAATAATCATAAACAATCCCTAGGAGCAAAAGAAAGAAGAATAAGGGACATGGCCATGTCAATAGATTCAGAGTTAGCATTTGCTAACAGCCTACATCCATTCATGATCAAAGCTCCCGAGAAATGATGGATAGCAGACAACTGCTTTGACTCAGCAAAGTGCATCTATAAGAAACTGAAAACAAACATCATGGTGAAAAGTAAAATATTTTTTCTTTAATGTTGGATGGAGCACAAGCATATTTGCATATGCAGCACTGTACCTTGATATTTCCCCAGTGCAATCTGACTAAACACAATTTTTCTGAAAGAAGGTATCCAGATAGAAAGCCCTCCCTTTTAGATGAACCCTTTATAATTGACCTGAATTTTGTGATTATTTTACATCAAGAAGAAAATAAGTAGGGAGATGAGAAATATTAAAAATATGCTGAAGAAACCGGGCGTTGCGCCAGGGGGTAATTATCTTTTGCTCTAACTATATGACATTTCACTTAGTCACAATCCTGGTGCTTAATGTCAAGGTTTCCCTGGGAGGTACTTGGAGACGTAATAAGAGAATGAAGCCACGGATTCTGCATGTCCTCTAAGCTTACCCGCAACACAGTGGCTATAATTCAGGAGAAGGAGCACCAAGAGAGGGAAATCAAAACAGAAACTAATGCTTTTGTGACCTACAGGACTTACAAGATAATATTTCTCCAACACCTGAACCAGCTCAACCTTGAGCTGCTTTTCAAATCCAAGAAGAGAGAGAAAGAATAAACTGCTTCAGGAAAGACCTGTCAGTCTCACACATGACCTTCAATGGAACGTCAAATGAGAACTCTCCTTTACCACTTGATTCTCTAGTAAACATATTGTCAATAAATCCTAGAAAAGTGCAATTTTGTGTGTAAAAAAAGAATCTACATAAACCAGTGGTTTCATCTATTCTTTCTATTGCTGAGTGGTTTCATAGTAAGCAACAAAAAAGGCAATAGTTTATCTACATTTATGTTTATGTAGTATTGTGGAAATTCACATAAAATTGATTTGATGAAGTACCCTAATAATGTGAAAAATTTTCAAACATTACATCTTTATATACCTGCATATAGATTAGAAAACTAGCATGGTCTTCCCCGTGATTTGTGTAGCAGCCAAAATAAGACTCTGAGTCTCTTCAGCATGCTCCTCACTGCTGAGATACCTACTAATAAAGTCCTTTAAAGACACGTAGACCCAGGACACCCAGCCCCACACCTGCCCAGGGAGGAGCTCTTACTTTGTGGAATCAAAATCATAATGCAACCTCATCACCATGCTGAGAGGAACCCCACTGACATTTGAGGCTCAAGGTAGTATTTCTTTTAAAATATCTTACATAGCAGACACTCAATAAATACTAGTCAAATAAGAGAACAGTTCTAACAACCAAACAGAAATGTAACTGAAAAAATTGTGAAATTATATAAAGTCCTAACAAAAGAAATAGTCCTGGTAGTATAGCTCAGTGGTAGAGCATTGGACTGCAAAAACAATAGCCCTATCATACCAATCCTGCTTCAGTGTTAAATAAAAGACATCAACTTTTGAATATGTATAGAAGTTAAAATTCAATTTGTGCTGTGTACTAAATTGCAACTGCAATAAATTCAAGAATGGAGTCATAGACTTTTATATCAAGAAACTAAATTATAACAGTTCAAACTGAGTGAGATATGACGGAATAATGCTTTCTTTGGCTTTTATCGTTAAATCAGTTCACTTTTAAATTACAAATTAAGTTAAACCATGTCTAATAAAAGCCATGTTCAAATTACAGTGGTGCAATCAGCAGCTAGACTGAGGAAGGTATAAAAAGTATTTAAAATTTTCATGTACACTTATGCTAAATTCAAATATTACCTTCAGTGTTGTTGATGATGAAACTTAATCTCCAAAGAAAAAGAAATCTTTAAAAAAAATACTTAAATTGATTTTTTCAAGAAAACTTAAGGAAAAACACATCACACACTTTAAATACTTGCAATAACAGAAATCTTTTGCTACTTTGAGTTTATTAAACCCTCAGAGTGAGACACATCCTTAGTATCTACTAGGAAATTAAGTATCTAAATGAATAAATATACATTACGAAGCAGAATGAATTCAAAAGATAAAATGAGCTAGATTTGGATGATTTGACAGGAAAGCTATCTGGATCATGACCCACTAATATGGTAATAATGACTTGTTTGCCTTGAATTAACTCATGAAAAATAAAATATGCATAACTCTAGATGCCATGTCACCTTATGTTGACTTATTTGCCATTTTAAAATTTCTTCTAGAATGAGTTGTCTAATAAAATCACAGCATTAAATTATTATTTTGTGGCCAAAATTTATATGAAAAATCCAAAGCATAAGTAATCATCAGGGAAATGTATATTAAAACCACACTGAGCTAGTGTATCACCCCAGCAAGAATGAATTGTAATTAAAACAACTGACATTTAAAAGTGCTGGCAAGAGTGCAGAGAAAAGCGAACTCTTGAACATTTGTAATGGTAGCAGTGTAAACTAGCATGGTCATTATAGAAAGCAGTAAAAATATTCTTCACCGGCCCTGAAGCAAGGCCAGCTGCTGGTTTCAAACAGGAGTCTAAAGAGAATTCTTTCTGTGGTCTGCTGGCCATTTCAGAACTTTGGAAATAGAATGGTCAATTCATCAGAAAGAAATAGCAGGTGAGTGTGGTAGACTTTCAGCGGCCTGCAGGGGAGAGATCCTGGCGCGGTGGGTGGGACCTGCACCATGCCGTTGACATCCGGTGGCGGGAGAACAAGGAGCTCCTCCCCTTTCTGGGGGCAGCTGTGAGTGTGGCAGACTTTCAGTGGCCTGAAGGAGGGAGACCTTGGCGCTTTGGGACCTGCACCATGCGGTTGACTCAAGGTGCCAGGAGAACAAGGAGCCCTTCCCTCTCGGGGGGGAGGGAGGGGCGGCGGCTGTGAGCCTGCCAGCATGCGGGCTGAGAATCGAACATCACATGTTGTCCTGTCCCCCCTCCCGTGCCCCCCCTTAGCAAGTGGGAGCCCGTGAACTACACATCTTGTGAAAAGATTGGCTATGTTACTTAGTATGAGCTCTCCATATGCAAAGATATGGACAACCATTTGGAAGAAAACCAGAGACAATATGACAGATAGTGAAGATCTCTGGTTGTCTAGCATTGAAATTTATGCTTTCTTATGTCCCATTCTGTTGTGTTTTTTTGTGTTTTAATTTTACCCCCTTTAAAACAAAATTTAAAAAAAATTCTTCAAACATGTAAAAATTCAACTACCACATGATTTAGAATTCACACTCTTGGGTAAATATCAGAGGGGATGAAAGCATTGTGTGTGAAAGTCCCTTGCTATGTTCATTTCCGCTCTCTTCACCAAAGCCACAAAATGGACACTATTAAACTGTCTGAAACCTGATGAACGGATGAGGTAAACACAGTCCATTTAAGCAATATTAATGATATTTAATCAGAAGAAACCCCGTTACATAGATGGAACTGGAGGTCCCTATGCTAAGTGAAATAGCCAGACAAGGAAACACCAGAACTGCATTACCTCGCTCACGCTGAATCTAAAGAAACTGATCTCCAAAAGTGGACCTTAGGCTCCTGGAGAGCAGATGCTGGGGAGCGCAGGAGACAGAGGGAAATGGGGACAGGAAATGGTCAGTGGTAACTGTGATGGAATGAGAAGTTCTGCTATATGCAAAATAAGTCATCCTTCAGGGCTCTACATAGTGTTTGCATTTCAGTCAGCTGTGTCACAGAAATGTTGAGGACAAAATCCTAACTACATTTTATCCTCCATCTTTTCTTTCTCCAAACTTCCCTAGTTAAATCAGGTAACCAAATGTTATTTTTTTTACATGATTACAGTATTTATTGATGACATTGTGGCTGATTCTCATGCATAGGTCTTTTTTTTATTTAAAAGAGAATAAAACAAAAGGGGGCAGTACAGAACAGATCAGAACAGGACAACATAGGCAACACAGTACTTTACATTAAGTCAACTGGACATCAACAGTATCTAACACCATATCTCTTACTCTGCTATAGTTGAGCATAGTTTCAAATACAATAATATCAAACATAACACAATAGTATACAGCCATGCATAGAGTGAAAGAATTACAGGGCTTTCTGAACCGAATAACATGATCAATGGGTATTATAATATCTCATTTTTGATAAAAAAGAAAAAAAATTTGTTTGAACTATCACACATATTCAAATTCCAATAAGACACAATGTGGTAGGTAGAA
>PVJX010031548.1:0-21117 GCA_004027295.1 Dolichotis patagonum
ACATAATGGAGGAAAAAATGAGTGGAAAAACTACTTAAGCTATCTAATTATTCACTGAATGGAACAATAAATGTGCACATTTAGAAAGAAAAATGTAGCAACAAGTACCTAGTGCAAATTTAAGATGGGCAAATGGGTACACACAAAACAAGTGAGTCCTTTTAAAACCTGAGGAGAAAGGTGGAGTTCTACTGTTATTTAGTCTGTATTATGGATGTGGAAATAGATGAACAACTATGGTGGTTTTTGTTTTTATTATCTGTGAGTTTATTATTGATAACTCTCCTAGAATTTTTCTTTCTTTTTTTTTTTTTTTTGTACCGGGGATCGAACTCACAACCTCACACTTGACAGGCTGGTGCTTATGCTGCTGAGCTAAATCCTTGGCTAATTTTCCAAATCCATTGTCTTTAGTAGATGCTGGAAAAAAAGATATCCTTCATCTTTTTAAAATCATGGAAAAGAGACAAAGTGAAATAAGGACAGTAATTGTTTTCTTTCATTCCAGTTGAGATCTACTTGGGTTGTCATCTCTGTCTGCAGTGAAGCCTTGGTTTACATCACTTTGTGCATGTCCCTTTACATCACCTTGTGCATGTCCTTGGGAGCTGGGGCCCCATTCTATTGTCACTGCATGTCATTAGTCACTTACTGTGTCACTCCCTGTTACTGTGTGATATCCGTGAAAGCAATAACAACATTATGGATCATGCCACTTATCCCTGGAACCCATCGCTTGCTTGTTAGATTCATAGTTTAAATGATTCCTACTTGACAATATGGAAAATTTTATTTTATTGAGGATGCTTAGATTATTAAATGATGGCCTCTTTAGGAAATTATATTTTGGTACCAGGGATTGACCTCACAACCTTGCACTTGCCAGGCAGGCGCTTATGCTCCTGAGCTAAATCCCCAGCCCTCTAAGAATAGTTTTGATAGGCAGTACATTGAGTTGATCGAAGCACTAAAGTGAAATTTGAAGCCAAGAGAAGAGCACAGTTCTAATTCGACAAGTACATGCCATGTAGGGCAACACTGTTAAAACTTGTTAAAAGAAAGAAAAAAAAGTTAGCACTGATTAACAGAAACTAAACATGATGGACAGGAACAATAGTGCATCCATGTGCTGTATATAGGCCTAGATATGTACTGCTATGTTTCATTGCATAGAGTACACATGATGGAACAGGCTTAGATTTAAAATAATAAGATTTAAGTTCTTTATGACTATTCTTGAGATTTGTGGTAAGACAATTTAATGATTGAATATTAAAATTGGAAATCAATTGGCACTAGAGGTAAAACTTGATGTCATCTATTTGTACAAAAACTTAAGATACTGTTGGTTATACCAGAATAGGGACTGGAAACCTTAGAGGTACTTTACAGTGAGAAAAAAGAGGTGATATTAATGGAGAAATAAATATGCTATGACTATTCCCTATGTTTTGAATATATTGATAATTATAGCAGCAAAGCAATTCAGTGACTTGAAAAAAGACAACTATTGAGTCATCTAATGGTAATACATAAAATTTATTTCAGAATACAGAAAAAATAAGCACTTTTAATCTGAATTTTTTTCTGGTTTGAAAGTGCCTAATGATGCTGAAGTACTAGAAAATTGAGAAGTAATATAGAATTTTGATGATTACAACCATAAAGGATCTGAGTAATTAACATAGTGAGATAGGTAACATGTACACTAGGACTTAGAAAATTAGATTAGTTTTTAATATTAAAAAGCTATATATTTTCATGACAATATAAAATATGTTGTAACATGAGATAGGGTATCTTTAAATGAAGTTCTATAAAACACATATGAAAATATGAAGTAGCCAATTAATTAAAAATTTCCCAAATAATGAAATTGCTGACAAATGAAGATTTTAAATTAAAAAATAGGAACATCTTCAAAGAGCATCATTTAATTAAAGACTGAAATACACATAATGAATGGTAGCAATATATTAGATAATTTGGAAAAAACTAATAGGAATAAGGAAAATTATGCACTACTGAACAGAATAAATAATGGTAGAAGGGATTGACTCCATATTTAATAAAGTTAATAAAGTTAGTGAAGGCCAATAAGATAAAAAAGGAGTAATACTACACAAGCTACATGTGCTTTTATTTTCTCTGTCTAGGAGAATTAACTTCAAACTGAAAGGGGTAAGGCAAGCATTACAAATATTTTCTTTGTCTCTGTTTCCAACTGAAACATACCAGTGTCCTTTCTTCTAACCATGAGACTTTGACAAAAATATAAAACCTGAAGAAATAGAAATAGACTCAAATAAATTAAATAGTGTAATTCAACAGAAACAGAAAATAATACTTCAAGGATTTGGGTCTCATAAAAGTTCACAGAGGCAGACACAGGGAAGGGTGGTCTCCAGTTCCATTTAGAAAAGTTTAACTTTTTTATTTAAAGAAAGAAAAAGGTAGAATAATACAGAATTTAAAAAAATTAATATCATAAAATCACTAGTTGTTACATTACATACTGTCATCTTAACAATAGTTGTTAAAGTTACAAAATCAAAGCATAAAAAGTGTCTAGACACTCAAACATTGACAGTGCAAATCCTTCTGTTCAATGATCTAACAGATATTTAGTAATATGGTCATCTATCTTACACACTATACATACTGTTATATCCTTTAGAGTACTTTCCTTCCCTTTCACTTTTACAATATCTATTATACTTTTTGGATCCCATTATTCTGTCAGTTTTTATTAATTTTTACACTAGAGAGACAATGTGATATTTACTAATGTGAGTCTTGTTTATTACACTAATGAGGATATTCTCAAGTTGCCTCCATTTACCTATAAAGGCCTCAATGTCATTTTTTATAGCTGAGTACTATTCCATTGTATAAAAATATCACATCTTTTTCATCCATTCTGCAGTTGATGGGCATTTTGGTTGTTTCCAAGATTTAGCTATCACAAATTGTGCTGCTATAAACATGGGTGCACATATATCACTATGACATGACCTTTTCAATTTTTCTGGGAAAATACCAGGAGGGGAATAGCTGGATTGAATGGAACTTCCAATCCTAGTGTTTTGAGGAATGTCCGTACTGACCTCCACAGTGGTTGCACCAGTCTGCACTCCCACCAACAGTGGAGCAGTGTCACTTTTTTCCTCGCAGCCTCGCCAACATTTACTATCAGTTGATTTCTTGATGGTGGCCATTCTTTTGGGAGTGAGATGAAATCTCAATACTGTTTTAATTTGCATTTCTCGAATGACCAGTAATGGTGAACATTTCTTCATGTATTTACTTGCCATTTGTATGTCTTCATCTGAGAACTGTATGTTCATCTCTGATGCCCATTTTTGGAAAGGGTCTTTGAATTTGGGGGCCTTGATGTTTTTCAATTCTTTATATGTTCTGGATGTAAGTCCTTTGTCTGAGGGACTGCTGGCTAAAATTCTTCCCCATTCTATGAGTTTTCTTTTTACCTTGTTGGTGATTTCTTTTGAAGTGCAAAAACTTTTTAATAAGGTGAGATCCCAGTTGTTGATTCTTTGAAGTATTTCCCATGCAGTTTGTGTTTTATTCATGAATTCTCTGCCTACCTGTATGTCTCTAAGCATTACAAACATTATAGAGTGATTAAAACTTCTGATACAAAATAAGAAACAGAGACAGTACACTTTGTAAGTGAACTGCAATCACCAGTATTCAAAATTTAAGTTATAAAGTACTGAGTAAATATAGTCCTTACATTGAACAGTAACTATTTTTAGTGAATTTTAAGAATCCATTGGGCATAGGAAATCTGCCAGATTTTTAAACACTAACACATGTTGTTCCAGATTTGCAGGCACAAGAGAGGGAATTTCATATGCCACTGTTAAATTACATTTAAAGTATAGTGTAACAAAATTCTAAAAAAGATTTTTGTACAGATGGCTTATGCACATTTAAATAAAGATATATTTTCTAGGAATGAGATTGTAATTTGGAACATTCAGAACACCTGTGTTTACTTCGTTTATACTTTAGAATGTCACAGAACATTAAAATTACTTTGTGAGGGCAGTTTCCAGATTGGCAGATCAGATAAACACAATATCTGAAATTGTTTTGCCTGGCCTTTCAATACATCTTTATTGAAGACATGAAAAATAGATGCCCATACGGTAGAGTTTGGGGATTCTTAATAGATCTAATAAATGCAAGGATAGTTTCTTTATAGTTTAGTATATGTGGACTGAGAACAGTATATGTAAAAAATTGAAATAGAGTTTTTGAAAATCAGAAAAGGAAGAAGGACTGGAGAGAAAAGAGTGGAAGGGGCCAACAGGGGCATTAAAGTGTGTTAGGTATGTGTGCTAAGCTCCCATGATGAATGTGATAGTTATGTACTGCAAACATGTACTAATAAAAAAATAAAAAGGTATATGTAATAATCTTCCTAGTAAATTGAAAAAAAAACTGGAAAACATAGTTTTAGATTTCCTATTAGGACATCTTGAAAAAATCTGTCAAATAAAGATGGAAGATATTCTGACAAATCAGAATATAGACAGAAAATTATAAGATGTAACTTAAAATGAAAATAAAACAGAATTATTGAATGCAGTATTATATAATTAAAAGAAATTAATATAGAAGGCTCATGAGGCTTTTGAAAAAGTTTGAGCTCATTATGAGCTAAATTTGATTTGGTAAATAGAAGACAAGAGAAAGTATATAGTATCAGCATTATGGTAGCTAAAGAAATAGAAGAAGTGGAATTACTGAATTCTGCAGCATTCTGAGCTACATTTATGAGATGGTAGCTGGAAAGCTGACGGGATGAAAGAAGTCATCCTGATGGCAAAAAGCTGTAAAATCACATCATAAAAGGAAACTGCAGGGGAGAAATGTACTTGATAGGATTTAAAGTCTGTGATAGGAGTAAGAAAAGGGAGAAGAAGAGTGAGGGACCGAGGAGATGAGACAGAATAACTGGAAAGATACATTTTTGAAAAAGACGAAAGTTAAAGAAGGAGAACTGCATTTTTAAGTACATGTTTCTCCCTGGGGATTCTTCTACAGGCTTTAAAAATACTTGATATGTGTATGTGTAGAGATGTGATGCATTTCTATTTTGTCAGGATGCTAAAGCACAGACGTTATTTAGGGCATAGAACAAAGTACAAAGGACAGAAGCTTTAAGTAGCATCATTTTGTATTCATCATGACATACAATTTCACAGAAAAATTCTAACTTTCTAGCAACAATAGAATAGGCTGCCTTAGTAGCTGTATTATTCCCATTTGAGGTGTAACAGCAGTTTTGAAGCTTAATAAGTATTTGTCACAGGTGTTCCAAAAGAATTCTTCCTATGTAGGAAAACAACAAATAACACCTCAAGTTCAAAAACATGTTTCCTCTTTTTTAAAAATGAATTTTATTGCAAATAATTTCTGCTATTTTTAAGACATGAAATTTAGTAGGTGTCATGAAACTTTCTTAGGTCCAAAACAATTTGTCTCTATAATGTTTGCAGTTTGTTCTAATACTAGGATTGATACACGTTCATTTAATGCAATCAAGGCACTTAAACAATGCTTGTATAAATTCAAAATGCATTTTATAGATTAGATAATAGTGAAATACTCTCCTTTTGGATAATAGTATGTATTTAATTATTCTTACACACGTATAACTTAAAAATTGTCTGAAGAACTTTTAGAGAAATTATGATCTACACCATGAAAGGAGGAGAGTATCTGCCCAACAAAAATCATTAATGCTCAAGAAATTTGTATAGTTTGTTCCTTGCTTACTTTTGGCTTCTTAAAAATGTGTTAGTTCATATTGATTATTACTTCTGTATCTGTATTTCCTTTACCATGGAAGAGTCTAAAACCAAATGCAAAGTAATTTCCAGTAAGTATATCTTTATTGTTGTTGCTTGGAAAAGTAACCATGGATAATAAAATCTGAAGATAAACCAAAAACATCTTTCAAATTATAGTTTACATTTTTCTGGCTTTTTTAATGACTTAGTTTTAAAAATTAAGCTGAACGAGTTTAAAAGCTTTTATTTATATTTACATACCATGTACTATGTTCCAGGCACTGTTCCGACCATTTGATCTCTGTTAACACAGTCATTTCAGAATAAGGGCTGTGTATGTTTCATTATCAGCCTCTTACAAAAAAGTAAAAGAGGTATAGAAGTTAAATAAATTCCCATGGCCTTACAACTGGTAAGAAGAAAAACCCAGAATCTGAGCAACTTTCTGCCTTTTTTATATTCTCCAATATTTGGGCAGGGTTGATGAAACGTAGCAAAACAATCCAAACATGGATAAAAATGAAGTAGAGTTTGGGACACAAAAGGAAAGATGCAATTGAGAGTTTAAGGCCTAAATATTGGGTAGTAAAGCCACCCATGCTGATTTTGCATTAAGCTCTGCCTAATATATAATCATAATTTTATTCTGCAGATTAATACTATAAATATGTTATATCAAATGCTCAAACAATGTAAGTTTCTTTCATCAAGTTAAGATTTAGGAATCGATGGAGCGTCCAAAATTATGAAAACATTGTCTCACACAGACCGATTCTCTATGTAAAATTAAAAATACAAAAAGAAATGTACTTATCATTATCTTAAATATTTCAAGAATTATAAGAAAATAATAATCAGTTTTGGAAAAGGTAATTCGCCCATGGAAGTTGGTTTTTTTTTTTTTTCTGTAAGAACATTTACCAAAATGGAACAAATTTAATCATAGTTTTGAAGCATTTCAAGATTCAGGCTTTAGGAGACCAAGTGCAGAGTTAAGTTGATGTTTCGAGTGGAAGATCATCACCTTAAAATAACATGGCTAAGACTACATCTGAAATATAAATGGAAAATTTACCCTTAAAAATTGCCTGTGAAGGGCAAATTTATTCTGACACTTGTCAAAATGGTATGAGAGGCTCTTTCGGGGCTATCATAATTATAGTAAATATTGAAGTGAGTTTTGCAATACAATGGAAAAGAATGGACTCAATTTAAAGTTGAGAAAAAGTAGGGATAAGTAATCAAGGATGTGTGTGTATAAAATTTCTAATAAAAACAAAAGAGTAAGGGAAGATGTTGTGAAACATATCAGACAAAATTCTTGGTAGAGGTAAGCCAGGGTGACCAGACCTGAAAGATGGTGGAGGATAGAAATGCGTCAAGAAACTAAAATTGATCAAATATCAAGAATGGAGAATAGTGGTTAAAGCAATTTAATAGGATTCTTACTAAACTTCTGTTCTTGAGACTGTGCCCAAACTGAGAAGGAAACAAGTTGTTCAGAATTACTGTTTAGATCTAAAATGTCCCCACAAAGTGTCATGTGTGCAGAAATGGGCCTTTGGAAACGATTAAAGATGACCATTTTTAGAAGAGCAAGGAATATTCTGACATGGGGCCTCAAGGACAGAGTCACTGCTGTGGTTGTGTCCTGAGGGTTGTCCAATGCCACAGTGTAATAGCTTTTGGAGAAGAATGACAGAAATGGAGTACAGGCAATAGCTAAAGAAATAGTATTTTTCTGAATCTAAAGAATTAAGAAACCAAACCATATTAACTTGAAAAGTGAAGTTGTCCCTATGCATATCATGACAAATCTATAAAATCTCTAACATAAAGACATAAAATGTAACTTCAGATAGATTACTTTAAAATTATTGGTTGGAAAAACATTATTTGTTGGAAGGTAACTATTAGTGGAATGGCATCCCCAATATGCCAGGAATGCTAGTTCTCAATAAAATATCTTTTGACATTGTGAATGAATGCAACAGACATTTTCAAACAAAAAATTTTGTTCGCCAATGGAAATCTCATTAAAAGACAATTTAAACATATACTTCTGTAGAAGAAATAAGATTTCTACATGGAATATTTGAAACATTGTAAGAAAGGCAGAGTTGAGGAAGTAGTTAATGTGTATATACATATTTACAAACATTGATATGTACATGAAATAACATATAAATGCCTCCAGAGGTAAAAACTAGGTTCAACCTAACATAAAAGGCAATAGAACATGGAAATACAAAAAAGATTTTAAAGTAGGACTGTTCTGAAATCTATGCTGTTTTCAAGAGCAGGATAAATTTATCATTAATTTTAGTTTTCACTGTACAGTCATTTTATGGCATGAATTGATAGTTCATTTTTTTGTTACCAAGTAGCATCCTATTGTAGGACTATATGACATTTAACATTTGATAGGTACTTGGGTTATTTCAACTTATTGACAATTATGAGTAATTCTGCTATAACAACTTATGCTGAGGTCTTACTATGGACAGACATTTGCAATTCTCTTGGTTGTATTCCTAGGAACGGAATTGCTGGTTTATATGGAAATTCTGTCTTTACCTTTTGAAGACTCATCAGATATTTTTCAAAAGCAGAAACACTTTTTATATTCCCACTCATAGTGCCTGCACTCTTCAATTCTTCTGTATCATATATAAATATATATATATTTATATACATATTTATATATATATAGTCATTCTAGAAGGTAAAGACTGAAATCTTATTGTATTTTTGATTTGCATTGCCCTAATGATTAATTATATTGGGCATCTTTGCACATTTATATTGACCATTTACAAATTTTTTTCTGGAGAAATATCACCATCCACATTGAGCACTTTTAGAATGGGTGATTTTCCATTGTATGAATTGCAAGAATTATTTATATATTCTATATACTAGTCTTTTATAATTTATGTATTTATCAATATTTTGTCCCATCTGGTTGCCTTTTCACTGTGACTAGTGTCATTTCATAAAAGAAACAATTTTAATTTCGCCAAAGTCTAATTTATCTATTTTTTCATATATGCTATATCATATATAAAATAAAAATTAAAACAAAAACCTAATATTCCTTCAATTAACAAAGTTTTACTCCAATGTTTTTGTTGAATCTGGAAATGTGGAAGTTATAGATACAGAGAGATGCGAGCTTACTGATGACGTTATCATTTATAATTTTAGACTTGGTTATGGGTTTTTTTTAACCCCAGGGTTCAAACTCATGACCTTGCACTTGCCAGGCAGGCTCCTGTGCCTCTGAGCTAAACTCCCAGTCCCTAGACTTGTTTTTATATTAATGTTTGTGTATGTTAGTATTATTTGTGAATTTCTTGGGATTTTCTGTTAACAAAATAATACTTCATATGAGTAGAGATAGCATTACTTCTGTCTAATGGGGATTCCTTTTAATTTCATTTTCTTAACTGATTGTTTTGCCTATAACCCCTGGAAATTTAATGAAAGTAGCTTCTGATTTTTCACTAAAAACATTCACCTCTCACCATGACAGCTGTAGATTTTCCATATACAATATTCCCATTTTCAGGTTGAGGGCGTTCTCTGGCTTTCTGCTCATTTTGTTTTGAACCAGCAAAGGGCATTAAATTTTGTCAAATGCTTTTTCTGTTCTCACTTAGACGATCAGGTCACTTTTGGCCTTTGTTCTGTGATGTCGTTATTGCTTTTTGTGTGTTGAGCGAGCTTGTACTCTTGTATTCCTGATATTGCTGTAAAGTTATTTTTATGTGATAGATATTCTGACATTTCTGATAATAGGATTTGTATCCTCTCTTTTGTCTGTATCCTGGCTAGAGGATTATCAGTTTCTTTTGTCTTTTCCAAGATTTGTCATTGCTTTTTCTCTAATAATTTCTCTAATAATTGTTTTAGTTATGATCTAATTGTATTGTATTTACTGATTATTTCTGATATAATTTGGTCTTCTGTTTTCAGATGATAGAGTCTAGATCACACACACACACACACACACCCATATATTACCATATATTTTCTTTTAGGCACTGATTTTTATGTTTCAAACAATTTTTCTAAGTTGTGTTTTCACTTTTAGTTAGTTAAAAATCTTTTAAAAATTCTTTGGGCATTTTTCTTTGGCTTTCATTTTTATTCTCTGAATATTTACACTTTAATTTATATTGCTATTATAAACTTAATTTCATTGTGGACTTAGAGCTTGATTCCAATTCTTTTGAAATTTTTAAGGTGTTTTATGACCCAAAGTGAGTGTGTTCTGCTGTCGGTGAAGTACTCCATAGATGTTCATTATACCCTGTTGATTGATAGTGTTGGTGAGTTCATCTATATCCTCGCTAATTTTCGGCCTGATAGATTTGCTCATCTTTAATTCAGTCTTCAACTTGAACACCCTGTTAAATGCTGTTACTCTGCTAAGTCACTGGAACATGGAATGTGTTAAGGATTTATTTATTTATTTACTTTTTTGCCTCTGTTTTTTCATGTTTTCTACAAATCTTTTTAAGATGAATTATTGTTTGTTTAATAACACTGGTTTTTTTGTGGCATCATCCACAATTTCTTTGATTCCATTTCCAAAAGATTTTAACACCACTACCTCTTTGTGCAAGCAGCTGTCTTGTGAAAACAAAGGCATTTCTCTTTTGATAAGAGTAGTAAAAACTGTTGTCACACCCAACACTGATGGAGTGAAAGAACAGATGAAGGCAGCCCTGAATTTTGCGTAAAAGTCCAAACGTTAAATAGATCAGGGCTTTTTCTCACCATGGGCAACTCTTTGTTGTAGAATAATTTTTCTTTAATTTTACTAGCACATCCATCTCACCATTGTTTCAGCATAACACATATTAGTAAAATATATTGATGAACTATAACTGGATAGCGAAGTTGCAGTTTTTTCCTTTACTACCCAGAAGTATGTTGGTACCATGTCATCAGCACATCAGCTTATGATACTCTTGAAAGACCCTTTTCTATTTTTGTTTTACATCTTATGTAAGCATCCAGTCTTATTTGTTGTGTTGATGCTTTAGTTTTCACTGACATTGTGAATTTTCTTTTTCTAAACAATAAGTTGTGTTGCTGCTAAATATAATGTGCCCGCAACCTTTTACTAAATATTACTTTAAATGTGTGAAAGTTTTGTCCTACTTCTTGATTGCAATAACATTTAAAATAACTTTCAACTTTTCTTTTCAGCAGTGTACAAAAGTCTTTTTAATTTTACTGGAGACATTGCTGCATTTGAATCTACCACAAGTGATGAAAAATAGAAGTTGGTAGCCTAACTAAGCAATCCATTTAGGATCTATTGATGACTGCCCTTCATTGTGTGAATAACTTTCAGAAGTACTCCATGTTGCACTGATACACTAAAATGAGTGAAAAGGTAATATTTGTTAAAAAAAATCTTTTTCCTCATCAGAATTGTCACTTGGCTTAAATGTGGAATCCTTATTTTTATTTCACACCTTATCTTTACAATGGCTATATTGGAGGGTCAGATATGTTTGTATATACAAATATTAATAGATGAAACAAAAGTATAACTGAACTAAATAAGAAAATCTTATAAACATGTAAATAAAATAACAAGCTTTACAATACAATTTACTTTGCATTGATTTAATCCAGGCTTTCCAAGTTTGCAAAACAGTAAATATTAGGGAAGTGGTTGAATCACAATAGGTGAAAATGTCTTCTTTAGATTCAAACATTTCCTGAATTTTTTCTTTTTTAAATCAATCAATGTGTCAGAAGAGAACATTAGAGAAGATGTTTGTGGAAATTGGCGTGAGGCTGACAACACTGGTTTGCTATTCCTCCTTCTGTAACACAGCATCCGCTCACTGTCAATGGCCCCTCTAGCAACACAGACTCACCATCTTTATGACAATTCGGAGCTCTCCTACCCCATAGGAAGCACCAAAGCTCAGGAAATTCCTAGAAAAGAAGACAGACATAGCATTCATATTGCTCAGAGTTCTCCAGAATAACAGAGCTAATAGAATGTATACACAATTATGAGGGGATTTGTTAAATCAACTTGCATAATCGGAAGCTGTGTAACCCTACAATAGATACACATACATTTGTAAGAGCCAGGGAGGCCAGGGGCTGCTCAGTTTAGGAAAGCAGAAACCTCGGGATAAGAGGACGGTCAGTCCAGGGGTGAAATCTGGAACCCCCGTGGAACACCGTGCACGCAAATACTGTTACACATTCAGAGCTAAGAAGATGGGATCTGAGGTCCACAGATTGGCACAAACAAAAGCAAAACAAAAAATAAGAAAATATCACATCCACGCACGACGAGTCAAGCCCGAGCTGACAATTCTGCTTGTTACTTTTTCTGGGCCCAGCACGCTGGGTGGTGTGCTGTACACTCAGGGCAGATTTCACCTACTAACATCCTGAGCCATGCGCTCAGTAACTTTGGAGACGGCCTCAGACAAATGCAGCAGTGAGCTCTACCACTTCTGTACATATCTCAAAATCTATTCAAGGTGACAACCAAGGTTAACCGTCCAATTATTCTACATGTGTATTTACTTGGTAATTTTTAAAGCGCTGGATAATTTCTAAAGAAATGGAACTTGGAGTTCCTTTTCCCAGGCAGGCTTATCTTCAGTGTGGTAAAAAATCATCACTGAATTTGAAGTGTGTCATGAAAAAAATTGTATTTTATTATGAAATACTTGTTTACTAACCAGTGGTAATCTGGATACAAGTAGTTAAACCATCAAACAAATGATCTCCTTTTTATTAGTGAATATTAATAATACAAAACACTTTCATTTTTATGTAGTGGCACCTACATATAACACTTTTGATATTTTTCAATCCCATTATCCTCCTCTCCCCATTACCATCCTCCTCTTTCCTTTTCCTGCCTCTAAGAGTCTGCTTTCGAGTTTCCTGTCATTGCTCCTTTATTTTACTTGTTTATTTAAAATTCCTTTTCTAAGAGAAACATGTGACATTCAATTTTATGAGTTTGGCTTATTTCTGTTAGCATAATGGTTTCCAGTTTCATGCATTTCCCTGCAACTGACATGATTTCATTTTTATTTATGGCTAAATAATACTCTACTGTGTATCTGTACCACACTTTCTATATCGTTTTGTCTGCTGATATTATGAATTGTACTACCATAATCAGGGTATGCATCTATAGCTATTATAAACTACCTTTAATTCTTTCTAAAATGTAGCAACCAGTAGTATTGCTGGATCAAATGGAATTTCTACTTTCGGTTTTTTAAGAATATCCCTACTGGTTTCCATAATGCTTGTACTAGTTTACCTTCCTACCAGAATGTAGGAGAATTCCTTTTTCCGAACATCCTTGCCAGCATTCAGTTTTTTCTTTGTCAATATATTCTTCATTTTAATTGTTCTGACCAGGGTGAAACAGGATCTCAGTATCATTTGATTTATATTTCCTGAATGGCTGAAGATGTTCCACATTTTTTTTTTCAAATAAAATTCTTAGTGGTCATTTGTACATCTTTTCAGAAAATTTCCCATTTATTAATCTAGTTACTTGATTTTGGTGGAGTTTAAGTTCTTTATATATTCTGCAGCTTAATCTTCTATCAGAAAAAAAAAATAGGTAGCAAAATTTCTCTCCCATCCTGTAGGATCTCTTTGCTCTGCTGTTTCCTTTGCTTCTTAATTGGATATATTTCTTTGTTGATTTATGTCATCATTTTCTGAGCTCTTATTCTTCTATTAATGAAGTATTTGCCTGTGCCTATGGCCTCAAATGGTTCCTCTCTGTTTTCTCCCAGGAGTTTCAAAATTTTGGCCTTATATCTAGACTTTTGATTTGATATCAGTAAAGAGTAAGCAGGAGGATCTAATTTCAATCCTCTAATGTGAATATTCAGTTTTCCAAGCATTATTTTTTACAGAGGCTATCTTTTCTGCAGCATATTTTTTGGGGCCCTTTGTTAAAAATCAGATGGTTTTAGGTACATGGGATTATTTCTGTCCCATTTGATTGGCTTACATGTCTGTTTTTGGGCTTGTATCATGATTTTTTTTGATACTATGGTTTTTGTTGTATGACTTGAAGCCTGGTATTTTGATGCTTCCAACATTGCTCTTTTTGCCTAGAATTGTTTTGAATTTTCTGGGCTTTATCTGCTTCCATATTAATTATGGAACTGTTACTGAATAAAGTTGCATAATGTTTGTGAATTGAGGAAAGCAGTTCTAGAACATTTTGAAAAGTGTATAGTTGTATCAATATCATGAAGAAACACTACCTGGAAAATTCTGAGAAGACAATTATGGTAATGAGATTTAAGTGTCTGAAATATAGAGAAATTGGAAGGATTTTTAAGAATAATTTTATTAAAAATAGCATATTTACAAGTGATCTTACTCAAATTAAGTACTTTATTACATTCTATATATTTTTCACCTTTAAAATGTTACACATTTTACTGAAAAGATAATTTGGCACATTTGAACTTTTTTAATCTTTTAAATTTTTTAATATTGAATATTGTTATCTTAACAGTAGTTGTTCAGATTGCAAGAGTTAGGCATGAAAGAAATGATCAAACAATCAAACAATGAACACACAAACTGTTCTTTTTGATGAACTAACAGAGATTGGTAGTATATTTATCTATCATATATACATATACATACACATATATATGTATATCTATATGCATACAAACTTTTCCCTTCTTTCTTTTCTCCTTTCCCCTATCCTTTGTTCTTTCCTTTTGAGTACTTTCTTTACCTTTCATTTTCATAGTATCTACTTTACATTTTGGAACTTATTTTTTAATTTTTTTACATTATGGAGACAATGAGATATTTACACATGGTCTGATTTATTTCACTAATGAGTATGGTATCAAGTTGTATTCATTTACCCATAAAAACCTCAAGTTTATCCACCTTTATAGTTGAGTAATACTCCATTGCATAAAGTTACCACGTCTTTTTTATCCATTCCACAGTTGATGAGCATTTGGTTTGTTTTCAAGACTTAGCTATTACAAATTGTGCTGCTATAAACATACGTGCACATATATAGCTGTAGCATGATAATCAGTTTTCAGTTCTTCTGGGAAAATATCCAGAAGTGGGATAATTAGATTGAATGGGACCTGTAATCCTAGTTTTTTGAGGAATACCCACACTGATTTCCACAGTGGTTGCACCAGTCTACATTCCCACCAATAGTCGAAAAATATTCTTTTTTCTGCACATCCTAGAAGAAGTTTTATAAATCAACAGCCAGCATAATTTTTAACTGATGCTATTGATAATAAAAGTAATATGGTATATGGTATAATAAACAGATTCTTATAATGGACAGTTTGTTCTCAGGTATAAAGTTCAAAATCTAGATTGAAGGAAGTATAATAAATATCATATAGTACAAAATTTTGTATTTTATAGCATAATTCTAAGGAAATGTGATTTATTGTGATTTGTTGAACTAGTTTTGATAAGTAGTCATATAAATATGACTTATTTGTGTTTCACTTACCTATTTTGTCAAAGCGTTCATGATGAGTACACAACTATATGCCTTCTGTCTAAAACTGACTACTCTCCTTGACTCAAAGACATCACTCACCTTTATTTAGAATAAAATCTCAAGTGTTACTTCTCTGCAACTCAGTGAAAAATTTCCTCAGTTATTGATGTTTGGGGTTCCAGTCTCTATTCCAGCAGTGCCATCTATCCAAATAATGAGAAATATATTCTTTTATCATGTCAATTTGTTATCTAATTTCTTTTTGTCCTGCTTCTTCTCACTTCAACATATATTTTCTGTAAAAACTTGGGGTGAAACTGCACTCTGGGCAGCAAGCCTACTTGTTTTTATTCTGGGAGTAAAATTCAGCAGACCAAGTACCATGAGGTGAAAGCTTTCCTCTCCTTGCCCTGGAATGAGGGGAAAACAAAGACAACCAAGCAGCTCTGGTCAAAGTCGGGGGGGCGGGGGGATAATTGGCCGCCAGAGAGAACCAACACTGATTTGCAGCCAGAAGGACAGGTCACTTCAGGTCAGAGTGACATCAGTTCTTCTGTCACTTCACTGATGTTTTAGGTTTTAGTAAATAAACTGAATAACAAATCCTATTTTTCCTATTATATCACATCATTTCCAAGGAGAATAAAATTCACTGGACCAGAGTGATTATACAGCACTGATTCATTGTGTAGCTGTAAGGATGTGCTATAGACTCTGGAGACCATTATCTACTCTGCAAATGCAAGAGTTAGTGCTTCCCAAGGACCTTACAAAAATATCTACAGATTTGGGGCAATAAAGCAGGGAATGGCAGCTAGGGGAAAGGGACTATTTTTGATAGACTTACAGGCCCCATTCATATGAATATATTTATATGTATATTATATTTATATATATATTTGTTTTATGATAAACCACTTATTTATAAACATATATACATACACATGTATGATATATATACACATAGTTTTACAGAAGTTAGAACTTGTTTAGAAATTTTGGAAAATAATTAAGACAAAATAATTGCTTATAGTAATGTATATAAATGCATATATACATGCATCTCTGATATTTACGGTTCTCTATACATATATAGGTATATTTATATCCTATTATAGAAAAATAAAAGAAATGCAGAGGCTTTATGCCTGTTAAGTACTAGAAGAATGGAATCACTAACAGCATAGGAAAATATGACACAATGATGCCCCATTTTTTACGTGGCCAATTCCATCATGAACAACAGTAATAGTCACAGAGAATGGCAATTGTAAGAGATATTATATATTAATTTAATCCATTTACTCTGAGCTTTCATCTTTAATATCAGCTCTTTGTTTTATATTGTCAAAAGGATTTATGTCCATTTATATACCACAAGGCCAGGCTGGTTGGAATTAGAAGGAGTGGGAGAATTAAATTTATTCATCAATCCTTATCACTATTTGCTTCTCACCTAGAGCTCGTCCTCTAAGATCTTTCTAACAGGCCTGGTTTCAGTATTTTAAAGGAATTACAAAGGGTGATTTGGAGTTCAATGAGAAAAAGCAATGAAGAGGCAAATTAAGTTTTTAATTGAATGTTATGAGTTTAAGGAAGCAAGGTGTTTGGTTCTTTTTTTTATTTTCGCTTCATAGTGGCATTGTGTGGGAGGAAGAGAAGTAGGTAGGATATGTGAGATTGCACAACCTAATAGAGCTTCACTAAAGCTGTAACTTATAGGAGAAGCAGGAGACAGAGGAAATAGTCATCTATCAGGTACACCATTATAAAAGACAGAAGCAAGACTTGTCAAAACCTAGTATATAGAGACAGAGAAAAACAGAGAGACAGATGGACAGACAGACAAAGACAGAGATAGACAGACAGAAACAGAGACACAAAGACCCAGAGAGGGAGAGGGAGAACATAGATGGGTTTTTTAAAGAGAAAAATGCTGGCAATGAGATTGGTAATAGAGCAACTGGTAAACGTTGCTGCACTTTGGCAAGTGGACTATTTAGACAGAAAGTATAAGGTGTTGAGTCTATAGGGGAAGAGAACACTGGGCCTACGTGATTCCAGCTCAGGCTGGAGAGATGTGCTGCGGTGGGTATGAGCCAGAGCCATGAGTGATTCTGATCAATAGAAACCTCCACTGCGTGTGTAAATACCGCATTTTCTTTAACCCTTCATGTGTTGGCAGACAGATAAGCCTCTTTCAAGAACTGCTCTATCATAAAGAAGGGTACACTTGAGCCATGTGTAGGAAAATTAATGTACCTTAAACCCGTAATGTTAAATGCAGTAAGTCACACACACAAGCTTAAATATCACATGATTTCTCTTACATGAGAAACTCCAAATATCAATAATTCAAAGAACACAAAGTGGATAACAGGAAATGAAGATCTTTTACAAAAGGGATGAGGATCAAGAGATGGAGGAAGGGTGAAATGAGGGGAGGGAAAGGGATGACAACAGAATAGAAATGTGCAAGTGCCAATTACTCACAATGGATGTAATCATTATATACTGCAAACAATTAAAAATAAAAATTGAAAAGAGTACAAACTTCTAAGCAAAAATTGTTGAGTGTAGGTAGAAGTAGACATAGGAGTCTTTCAAGTATTTTTATGTTTATTCATGAGAATTTTATATGTTTAGTTTGTATTATAAATTAAAATGTTTAAAATTTTTGCTCACTACCAGTAAATAACATATAAGCATTTTTATATGAATATATATTTTCAGTTGGTTTTCCTGTATATTCCATGTATACCAGTATTTAATAATTGCCTTGATTGAATTGCAAAATAGTTTTCAATATATTGAAATACTTTAATTTGCTGTTGACATGAACTAGTATAATTTTAAGTGTATTAATGAATAAAAATGATGTGAATGGTAGATATTCTTTGGAGAAAGTTATTTTTTATAAGTTTGCCCTAGAGTTCTTTTTCAGGTGATTGATGTCATATACTTTTTTGACATCTATTAAGAGATCTATAATTTTCTTCTTTGCTATGTTCCTTTGCTATAAATAACTGTCTTAATATTCACCATTTAATTTCATGGAAAAGAAGTATCTGATCATGGTCAAATTTTATTTTAGAATACTGTTTCATTCAATTTATTAGTATTTCTTTTGGACTTTTATTTTACTTTTTGGTCATTCTTAAGATTGATAACTACCCAAATAACGATTGAAAAATTGTTTAATTTATAGGCAATCTTGGTAAATGGGTTGGTAAATTTTTTCACTTTCTTTACTAGTTTCAAGCTTTTATTTTTATTTATTCTGTATATTTACAATTCTGATGATTGAGCCCCCGGCTTTTACGCTGAGTAGTATCTCCAGCCCTTGCTGAAATTTTTGAAACAGGAGCTCAGTGAAACCGGATCTCGCTAAGTCACTCAGTTGTTCAGGCCAGGCTCAAACTTGGGATTCCCTTGTTTCAACCTGGCAGAGCTCTGAGATTATAGCCCGGCTCCACCAGACCCAGCTGGTTTCATGGCTTTAAATACTTCCGGCACTAATATTAGTCTTCTTGAATATATTTCTTTCTGAGAAAAAAGAGAACTTTATTTACTAGTATCTATTAGTACAAATTAATTGCCTAATACTCTATTGTAATAATCAGACTGTTACAAAGTTAGTTGGCATGAATATCATCCAAAAGCTTTGTGGCGTGCAACAACCAAGTTCATGAATCTTCAGAAGCAAGGGTCCACTGTTTCCGACGCAAGACGAGAGTGCGTGCTGGCCTCCCTTGACTGTGCTCCTCTATGCAAACACTTAATGGAAGTCCTAATTCCAACTATATATTTCGATGAGTCTATTCACTGATATAATTTAATTTAAGGGTCACCAAAGCTCTTCTGTTAAAGGCCAGAAGTCAAATACTTTAGACATATCTACTACAGTTCCTGTTGCTTTAGAGAACCATGGCAGTCATAGACAACCCATAAACAAACTGGAATAGCTGTGGCTCCAAAAAGTTTTATATGAAAATAATACTACTGTAATTTTTGAAACACTATGGGAAATGATTTTGAAAGCATTCACATGAGTAAGTGTTTGAAGACCTAGTATGTTTAAACTGACTCAAACCTTATACAATGTGTGAAGATCTGGAACATTACATAATACCCTACTAATATATACAAATTTTATGTTTTTAGTATCAGTTAAAAATAAATTAAAAAAACAAAGCTTCTAATAAGATATATTTCAAAAATATAAATAAATATTGAGCCATGTTGCTCCATTGGACATAGTTTGTTGATTCCTGATCTGGTTTATTGGTATTTAGTAAATTCAGTACAAAGACCAGAGCTTGATATTCAAGGATGAAGAGATATAATTAGATGGTAATTTTAGTTATTTTTTTAGCAGAAAATACACAAAAAAATTGACTCATGATTTTGTCTAGCCAATAGAAGCATGCCATAGAAAACTAAGAAGATAAACCAGCAGAGCAATTTACTGAAAACTTGGTGACTATCTAAAGTTCACCTGTCTAAAATGAGGATGGATTAATAAATTAAAGGAGGAACACCTTTGAGAATGATATGGTTGTCCAAAATCTGCTTTTCAATGAAACAATTGTCAAAAATACAGAATCATCTTTTTTTAGACCCTGGTAATATACTAAGGGATAATGACAATCAAAGGATAACTTATTTTTTAAGTTGGAAAAATCTTGGCAATTGAGGTTCATGTCATTTTACCCTGCCTTATTCCCATCCTTTGTTTCCTGTTCTGAAATAGCCTTCAAATTCAGAAGCCTTTTTTCCCCATTTTTTTTTTTAATTTTAAAGATAATAAAACAAGTGGACAGAACAGAGCAGATCAGAACAGGACAACATAGGCAGCACAGTACTATACATTAAAACAACCAGACATTAACAGTAGCTATCACAATATCTCTTTCTCTGCTATAGTTGAGCATAGTTTCAAATACAATAATATCAAACATAACAAAATAGTGTAAAACCATTCAAAGAGTGAAAGAATTACAGGGCATTCTGAATCGAATAACAGAGAATGATCAATGGGTACTATATCTCATTTTCAATAAAAAATTTTGCTTATAATATCACACATATTCAAATCCCAGTAAGACACAATGCGATAGATAGAACCAATGGTAGTAGAAGAATAGAAGCATGGTAGGACTTCTAAGAAGGATGATATTAAATCAGCAATAGCTGTCATAAGGTTTTGTTTTCTTCAAAACAGCTGTTCATACCATCACGCATGATATAGTAAAAAAAAAAAGAATAAAACCATTTCCAACTGATGAATGAAAACATTGAAAGGCTTCAAAGCTATGAGATGGGGACTCATGCTTACCATAAAGTCTTATATACTCTTATCAACTCACATACTAGGGAGACTATATGGTATTTACACTTGTGAGTCTGGTTTATTTCGCTTATGAGTATGGCCTCAAGTCATGTCCATTTATTAATAAATATCTCAATGTGATCATTCTTTATAGCTGTGTAGTACTCCACTGTATAAAAATGCCATATCTTTTTTATCCATTCCTCAGTTGATGGGCACTTAGGCTGTTTCCAGGATCTGGCTATTACAAATTGTGCTGCTATAAACATGGGTGCACATTTATCACTGTGGTATGATGTTTTCAGATCTTCTGGGAATATGCCCAGAAGTGGAATAGCTGGGTCAAATGGGACCTCCAAACCCAGCTTTTTGAGGAATCTCCAGACCTCCACAGTGGTTGCACCAGTCTAACTCACACCAAAAGTGTAGAA
>PVJX010031549.1:0-12449 GCA_004027295.1 Dolichotis patagonum
CTTTGACTTTCAGTCTTTGGGTTCCTTTTGGGTTATATTTGTTTCTTGTAGACAGCATATGGTTGGGTGTTGTTTCTTGATCCATTCTGCCAGTCTGTTTCTTTTGATTGGTGAGTTGAGGCCATTTATATTAATTGTTATAATTGTTATATATTGGTTTATTGTTGACATGTTATCTTTCTGCTGTTGTATCTTTAGCTTTCCATTCTGTTTAATTGTCTGCCTTGCTTGGTAGTTTTATCTTGTGTGTATCTAGAATATCTTTCAGTATTCTTTGTAGGTTTGCTTTTGTGTTCATCAAGTTTTTCCATCCATTTTGAAGGATAGTTTTGCAGGGCACATCTGTCTGGGTTGCAAGTGGTTTTCCTTTAGGATCTGAAATTCTTCTTTCCATGATCTTCTTGACTTCAATGTTTGTGTTGAGAAATCTGCTGTGATTCTGATAAGTTTTCCTTTATAGGTGATCTGTCTTTTCTCTCTAACAACTTTTAGTATTCTGTTCTTGTGGTGGATATCTGTGATGGTGATTATTATATGTCTTGGTGTAGTTTTATTTTGGTTATGGCTATTTGGAGCTCTGTATGCTTCACTAATTCAAATGTCAGTTTCAATTTTCACTTTTGAGTAGTTTTCAGTTATTGCTTCTGTAAATATCCTCTTGATATCATTTAGGCTGCCCCTTCTTTTTCATTTATCCCTATTAATCTTATGTTATTTTTCTTTGCATCATCTTGCAGCTGTTGAATTCTTATATCCTGATTCTTTCTTATTTTTAAAAGATCTTTCCTTTCCTGTTCACTAGCTTTGATCTTACCTTTGAGGTCTGAAATTCTATCTTCACTTGCATTGAGGCAGTTTTGACAGCTTTTAATAGAATTTTTGATTTCCTGTATATCTCTTTGAATCTGTTTTATATATTCTGTTTTTTTCTTATAGTGTTCATTCAGTGATTCTATCTCTGTGCTTTGTTTCTCTAATTTTTTAGCTGTGTCTTCACTAGATTTGTTCACTATTTGTTTCAATAGTTTATCATTTCTTCTTTTATGTGGAAAATTATTACTAATTTGAATTTCCCCTAGTTGCTTCTTTATGTCATTTGATATCATTTCAGTCATTTCATGTGTATGCCTTCTGTTTTCTTTTATGTACTTGGATCCTAAGCTTTTTTGGGGTGTGATGGAGATTTGAGCCTGCTTGTTGGTCTTTCCTTTTGTCATTTCTCTTTATTTCCTTTGTTTTAGTATTCTTCTACCTCCAAAGTATTCTGCTTCCTTAGTATTTAGCTTCCTTTGTTTGTGTGTGTCAAATCACCTCTTTCACCCTCAGCTCCTCGAGCAGTTTCTGCTCCCCTGCAGGCACTTGTCTCCATAAATTGAAAGACAGAAGCTAGGTGTGGAGAACTGGGGCTGGTGGATTCCCCAGGGCACAATCACCTGTCCTAAGGGGTTGGATGTGAACTCAACTGCTGGCAGTTCTGGTCTTAAGCTCTCCCAAGGCCAGCCCCAAGTAGCCCACAGTCCTTGTGTGCGGTCTCCACCTCCTGAGCTGAAGGAAGACCACTGGGCTTGGTTGACTGAGACCCTGAAATCTACGGGGCCAGGTCCAGCATTCCTGGTAGCTCCCCAGAAACTCAAACGCCAGGAGCATAGGTCTCCAATTCTCCCCAGGGCAGGGGGACTCATCTCAGGCAATCCCAACTCCCCTGCATGCTCTTGGCTCATTTAATTGAGAGGTGCAAGCGGGTGTGGAGAACTGGGGCCTGTAGAACCCCCGGGGCACAATCTCCTGTCCTAAGGGTATGGATATGAACTCAGCCACTGGTCTTAAGCTCTCCCCAGGCCAGCCCAAAGGAGCCCAGAGTCCTCATGCATGGTCTCTGCCTCCTGAACTGAAAGAAGGCCACTGGGCATGGTCGACTAAGGCCCTGAAATCTGCTGGACCCAGTCCACCATCCCTAGTAGCTCCCCAGAAACTCAGATGCCGGGATCATAAGTCTCCAACATTCCCCGGGTCACTGGAACTCACCAAAACTTATTAATTCCTTTTAATTGTGTTTTGACCAATTACATTGTTATTGACAATGCCCATTGTTTTGACAATACCCATTGTTATTATACTAGTATACCAATTTTCCTTTGTACTTCTTAATAACTGCAGTAATTTTAATAGCAAGACTTTGTTCAGCTTATTCCAAGAATGCATATTGTAATCATTACTAAATTAAGCTACTACAAATCTAGGTTTTTCTAATCATTAGATTTTTGCAATGAATATAAAATATTTTTTTCTTAGTGGGAATCAAACTCTGGACCTCATGCTTGCCAGGCAGGCACTATGCCACTGAGCTATATTCCTCGACCTATAAAACTTTTCATTGAAAACTACTCACCATTACTTACAATAAACAATGGGATAATATTCTTACTTCTGGAAAGTTATTTTCCTCACTTTTGTTGAAAAATAATCTAAATCCTGAAAAGACTGAGCCCGCATGTAAGGAAATGAGTTATGGATCAAGAAAAAATGCAGGTCAATAATTTAGATAGCAAAAGTTTGTCCACCCATTTATTCTAAAATGTCCTTAATTATGAACATCTCTAATCACACAAATAGATTTTTATGAACTAATTAAATATTCCATGAATCATGACCTTTTAGTACAGAGCTGTAAGCATATTCTAAAGGAATGGTCCACAAGGAATCATTAAGTGTCCCCTTAACAAATCTCACTTAGCTAATACAAATAGAAAGGGCTTTGTCTAGTTTTATTATTTGGTTAGGGAATATGCTGGTAAAGATAAAATTTTTCCTTTCAGGGATTTTGCAAGTAAACTGCTCTGTTTATGTGATTAAAGACACAGACATGAAGTCTCAAATGGCTGCTTTGACATTATCAACTTATACTGTTCAATTAAATATAGAATCATCTATTTAACTTGAAAAGTTATGGATTTACTGAGGAATTTGATTGCTACCATCCTGAACAAAGATCCCTCTAAAGCCCCCTTCCAGCTTAGCTATACCTAGTAACTTAGAATATAATCTGTGTTACTGTTTGTTTTTTTTTTTTTGGTACCGGGGATCGAACTCATGACCTTGCACTTGCCAGGCAGGCACTTAAGCCACTGAGCTAAATCCCCGGCCCTGTGTTACTGTTGATGGCAGCAACTACTCCTTGCAATTTCACAAGCCATCCTTGTGGAACCATTATTACTTGTTGTTTCTCAAATTTTAGCCTTGGCAGGTAGCCTCAACACCAGTTCTCTGAACTTTCCCTTTCCAGAACCCTATGAAAGACCCCATAGTCTGTAAGAGAATTACTATTCTAACTTCTAGGTCCAGAGCCTTCTTTCTCAGTTTTTATTCCAGAAAAAACCTGTCCTGTTATGCTCATATTTTTTTTCTTTTTGTCCTACTTTTCCCCTAAAATTCAGGAAAACATACAACATAACTAGAAGACATTTATTACTTTGGTCACTGAAAATGATGGCATTCAAGAAATATGAGTAATGACTCACGTTCTTTGTTTTGGTGATATTTAAAAAACAAGAGAAAACATTTCTATAAATATTTTATTCATTCAAAATAAGTATTCATCATACAAGACCTATCAGTTGAGTTATCAAGAATAGTTTTCTGACTTAAATTTTATGTTAACACAGTAATATAAATTCTTTTCAGCCCTAATGTGCAATAAACATGATGAGAATGATTATAATGTATTTGTCACTATGTGAGTTTGTTATTAAATTATACCAACTTAAAACATTGTAGCACTTAGAACATGTAGATTATTTTCAATTCATCATCCAGATATATTCCATGAGAGCATTTAATTTATTTAAAAATATTGGAAAATAAATACTTTGACATTTCAATTCAGTTGTAACTATAGGGTAATATGGAGAAGAAGCTATGGTAGGCAAAAACAAAAATTAAAAATAATGAGAAAAACAATCCCTTTAATTCATCACAAAAAGAGCTGCAAAATTTTCATGGTCTCAATAAATGTTTATGAGAAACTTTTCTTTAAATTCAAATGGTTTGTTAAGTATAGTTTACTATTTTATATTATGTGACTGTTCCATAGTCATATATATAAACAAGAATATGATTTCATGATTTTTCATTTGCTTTTAACAGTGACAAAGAGAAATCATTACCATTTGCTTCATCATATCATATATGGGTAAATAAAAATGATGCAAAATAATTTTTCTTTAGAGAACTTTATTAAAGAAATAAAGCATTTTCTCTTAAATATTGTTATAATTTCCAATACTGTTTAGTAATGTTTAGTAATTTTTGAAATGAAATGAAGCAGAATAGCACAAAATACATAAATGGGACTGACTTAGAGAATAAGCCAATCATTAAATCTCAGGGAAAAATGTTATGGGTAAATAAAAATTCATGAAAGACAAAATTTTCAGGCTATGCAATATACAAGTCTGAGTATATGTGTAGCTCCAGCCAGCTTGAGTGCAATATTTTTATGTACTTAAACTCCTATTAGAATGTGCTATAATTTAGCTATAGTGACTAGTGATTACTAAGTAACAGGATTACTGTTGCATTTTTAACAATGAAACTGTATAACAAAAATATATCTGCATCTACTCATATCATAAATGATACTTTCATTTTAAAGCATTTCATTAGAGATTATATCATTAAGAGAAAATGAGTTTTTAGTGATTTTTTCATTCATAATATATTGTCATAAATGTCAGCAGGCCATGCAGTGATCAGAGCTATTTTACTATAAAGCAGCAAATTGAAATCCAGGAAATTTTAAGATTACTTCATAAACTAATCATGTTGCAGGTCACAGGAGGCATATTTCAGGATTGCATAGAATAATTGTATTTCTTCAGGAAATCTGAAATCTTTAAACCTGAGCAAGCACAAATATAGTAACATATACCTAAACATGAACAAAATATATATGAAAGATTTAATGAAATAAATGGATGGAAAATATTTCATACACCAAAACCTTCGAAGGAAGCAGGGGTAACAATTGTAATCTCAGACAATGTAAACATGAAGCTAAAATTGATCAGGTGACACAAAGGAGGAAATTACATACTAGTTAAGGGGATAATCCAAGAAAAAGGGATAATTCATGCAAATATTTATGCACTGAATGCTGGAGTACTTATATTCATAAAACAAATCTGCTAAATGCAAGATCAAATAAACGCTGACACAATCACAGTAGATGACCACAGTATCCCATTTTTGCACAGATAGATCCACTCAAATAAATAGTAAAGAAATATCAAAACTGATTTTACTCTTGAACACATGGATTTGACAGATTCTTAAATTATTATCCCATTGTACTAAGAGTACTTATTACTTTTTCTTTAGAGTACATAAAACTTTCTCCAGGAAAGATCACATATTAGTAAACAAAGACTGCTAAAGTAAATACAAAAGAATCAAAATCACCTCAAGTTTACTATCAGAACACTGTGCAATGAAAATGGAAATCAACCACAGAAAATTTAGAAAAAGTTGAAAACTTCATAGCACAGTGCCCAACATTAAATTGCTCACAGAAAAAATAAAGGAAAAAAATTAAAAATTTGTTGAAGTTAATGACAATGCCTGTATACACACTGGAATATATGAAATTCAATTAAAACAGTCCTAATAGGGAAGTTTATTGTGATCAGTGTTCACTTTAGGAAAGACTGAGGTCAAATAAATAACTCACTGAAGAATATCAAGATACTTATAAATAATATAAATCCAAGCCCAAACTGCACTTATAGAGAAAATTATAAAGACTAGCATGGAAATTGATGAAATTTAAACATTACAAATACAAAGAATCAATGGATTGAAAGGTTGATCTTTGATAGAACAATAACAATAGATAAAACTTAAGCCAAACTTACTAAGAGAAAGCAAAAAAAAAAATACATCAGTGCAATTAGAAACAAAGAAGTGAAATCACAAGAGACACCATTGAGATACAGAAGATAGTAATGAGCATAGAAACTGTACTACAGAATTGAGAAAATCTTGAAAAAATGGATAGATGCCTGGACTAACACAAATTACCAAAACTAACTGTTTTAGTGACTTTTCTCATTGCTAAAACAAAATATCCAACACCCAATCTCAAAAGTGAAAAGTTTAATTTGGTTCACATTATATGAAGGTTTTGGTTCACAACTGGCTATCTTTGAGCAGCATGGCCTAGCAGAGAGACCTCCCACAGGAGAAATATACATGGAATTCAGAAGGTAGAAAATTAAAAAACAGCAAGGACAAGACTCTTTCTGTCCTTTACATTGTAAGTAGGCAACCCATTCATTTTTTTTATTTTAAAGAGAATAATACAAAAGAGTGCGGAACAAAGCAGATCAGAACGGAACAACATAAGCAACACAGCACTTTACAATAAGACAACTGGCCATTAACAGTATCTATCAAAATATCTCTTTCTCTGCTATAGTTGAGCATAGTTTCAAATACAATAATATCAAACATAACACAATAGTATAAAACAATTCCCATTCTATAGTGAGTGCTGCACTCACACCCTTAATCCCAGCAAAAACTGTGCCAAAGCAATCAATGGATTGATTTACTAATCACACAATGTTTATCCCAGCACCACACACTCTAGATTTTTCCACCTTTGTAAAAGTCCCATGATAGCATGAGTTTTTTTTTAGATACAAACCACAACACTTATTCAAGGAGACACACAAAATACTGTAAATTCAATAAAAAGCATTGAATATGATGAAATAATAATAATAAAATCCAGGACTTGATGAATTCACTGCTATATCCTACAAAATCTTTAAGGATCTATTACCAATACTCCCAAAACTCTTCAAAGAAGCTGAAAAGACTGAAAGTAGTGAACCAAACCAAATCATCCAGCCCAGTGTGTGGTACCAGCACATCACAGGTGAGGAATTGAACTGAGCCTGCTGCCCATCACTGGAACATGCCGCGGGTGGAATGAAGTGATCTACAGAAGTTCAAGGCAACAGTGAGAAATCAAACCAGGAGGTAAACCAAGAGACCATTGAAAAAAAGCTAGTCCCAGGTGTGGGCACACATGCTAACTATGAGCAGGACCAGCGATACTGAGACCAGGCTCTGGCTGAGGTACATACATAACCTCAAGCAAAACCTGCAGCTTGGAAGAGTCTGAAACAGCAGTGATCCAAGAGTTGATAAGTTAGGTGAATAATCCTTGTGCTTCAGCACACAGACAGACGCAGAATAGAAAGGGGTGGGGCTACTATTCTATATCAAAAGGCTCTAGAGAACTCTAGCTACAGAACACTTCCAGCTGTGATAGCCAGTGGTCAAGATCAACTTCAAAGCCAGCATGATCTTGCAGCAAATCTGGGTGGAATACACAGCACATTTCTGGTAACTGACTTGGACATTACTACAGATCTGTGAACACCGGAGGAACGTTACTACTTTTATTTCTCTTTGCCTGAGTCTTTCATCTTTTTCTGCCAGGATAGGGTGTTTTGTTTTGTTTTGTTTTGTTTTGATTTGTTTTGTTTTGTGTGGTTATTGGTTTTGGTAGTTTTTCCTATCCTTCTCTCTCTCTTTTTTGTTAGTTTGGGTTCTTACTTTCTTTTGGTTTCTTCTACTCCTATTCTTTCTTTCCTCAACTACCTCTTGAAATTATATTTCAAAGTGAGGAAACATCATCATTTTCTTCCTAATTCACTGCAATACTCCAACATTTTCTCATTCATCTTTTCTCTCCTGTGTCCTCCAACTTCCCAAAACTTGGAAGATCATCATTGGAGATCCATCCTTGCTTTTAATACATTTGACTAAATCCATCTCTCTATCTTATCTGCTTCCCTTCTTGACATTATCCCCACCAATGCAACATGGTAAAATCACTCCATTAATAGGAAAAACATTGCATACTAATTGCTGGTACATGTTGGATTTTATTATACAACTGTAGAATTAGATACTATTCACAAAGGTATCAAGTTAAAAGTTATACTTGGTGCTATTGGTATTGGTAACTTAACTTTATTCAGGTTGACATAAATTATATTATCAGTTTTTCTCCCTTACATGATAACACTGATTGCTTTGGCTCATAACCATCACTATAGTCCAGTACTGAAGGCCTGGATGCTGAACCAAATAGCAAAATTCATCCTCAATAAACTGAGAAGGTAAGTGCTTGAGATATACATAGATATCTAGAAAATACATACATAATATCTATAAAATATCCCTGAAGAACAGAAATCTAGTGAAGCATGGATACTAGCAAAGAAGCTATCTGCCATAAAAAGTGAGCAAGGAGCAACACAGAAAACAAAATAGAAAAAAAATTAGAAAATAGTAAATGCTAAGACATGGAAGCAAAATGAAACTTCAGAATATGTGTCCATCCAGGACAAGCCCAGAGCACAAGAGATACTGGAAACTAGAAGTGATGTACTGGAATTTTCTAAATTGATAGCAGCAAAAGTGAAAAAGATTTGGAAAACTTTATAGAAAAAAAGAATTTCTTCAAAGAATTGATGTTCAAAATGAAAAACATATTTTTAGAGTAGGCACAGATAAAAAAATAGAAAATATTAAGAAAATGGTGAAAACCATAAATGCCCAACATAGGAAATAATTAGAACATATCAAACAGATTCAGATAGATACCCAAGGGATGAAAATCTCCACTGAATATATAGTCAACAGATTAAATGAAGGTGAAAGTAGAACAACAGTTCTAGAAGACAGGATTGTTGCTAATGACCATGAAATGAAGTGATTAAGTGAAGAAAAACAATATAAGATTGATTTGGGTCAATGAGAAAGCTTGAAGCAATGCAAATATCATAGTAAATCTACACACAGAAAAAATGGCAGAAAATTTCAAATACAAGGATAAAGAATTTGACATACAAATAAAGGAAGCACATAGAACTCCAAAAGACCAAAACCAAAATAAATCTACATCAAGGCACATAATAATCAAAATTCCAGAAATTCACACTAGAACAGGATACTAAAATCAGTTAGAGAAAAGAAATGTATCACCTATAAAGGGAAGCCCATCAGAATCACTGCAGAATTCTACAGCACAAACTCTAAAATCAGGGAGAGATTGTAGTGAGGTATTTCAAATCCTAGAAGAAAACAATTTCAACCAAGACTGCAAAACCAAGACTGCAACCAAGTTGCAAAACTATCTTTCAAAATTGATGAAGACATAAGATACTTCCATGACAAAGAATGACAGGAAATTCAAGACCACCAAACTAGCTCTTTGGAATGCTCTGAAGGATATATAAAAAAGAGAAAACTAAAGACCACAATCACAAGAATACCAACAGGAAGAAAACGCAAGGAAGTGTAGCAATTAAGGATAAGTGAAAAACAAGTAACCAACAACAAGAAAATATGAGAAAAATATGCCAATACATATCCATTATAACCATTAATATGAATGGTCTCAATTCAGAGTGCATCTAGGAGGAAGATACAACAATATGCTGTGTTGAATAAACACATTTAAATCAAAAAGTAATTCATAGATTTAAAGTTATAGAATAAAAAACAATACTTCATGCCACAGGAACCCAGAAAAAAAGCAGGGAAAGCTATTCTATTTGAAAACAATGTAAAATTCTAGAAAAGGCTGATCAAAAGTGAAACAGAGGGTAACTACATTCTTGTAAAAAGAATATGCAAGGAAAAATTAAAGAGGAAGAAATAACAATCATAAATATATATGTATTAAACAAGGATGCACACAACTATACAAAATAAATATTAACAGACATGAAAAATCAAATAATAATAATAAACATTAACACATTTCTGATGAGGGACCTCAATACACTATTCGCATAATTATAAAAATAAAAAAGACACAAAAGGTTTATCAGAATTAAAATAATTCTGTGGTCAAACAGACTTAGTAAATATCAACAGAGTGTTTCACCAACAGAATGTCAGAATAAACCTCAGATAAACATGGAATGTTCTCCAAAATAGACCACATATTACCCACAAAACATGCTTAAGTAAATGAAGAGAAATTGAAATTATCCTATGCATATTATTTGAACATACTGCAGTGAAATTGGAAATCAATGGCAAAGAGACAAGAAAAACCACATAAACACCTGCAAATTAAACAACACCCTACTGAATATCAAGTGGGTTACAGATGAAATGAAAGAAGAAATTAAACAGTAACTACAATTAAAAGAAAATGTTATTACAATATATCAAACTTTTGTGATGCATTGAAAGCTTTCCTATGAGGGAAATTTTTATTGCTAAATTCTTATTTCATGGAAACAGAAGATTTCAAATAAACAACATAATATTAAACCTCATACTCCTAGAAAATGAAGAACAAATCAAAATCAGACCTCACACAAGAGATGAAATTAAAAAGAGCAGGACAGATTCAGGACTGGGAACATTGCGGAGACCGGCAGCTTGGCCCAGGCTGTTTGGGACTGGTAGGCCAGCCCTGTGCTCCCAGGAAACACCACGGTGACCAGCAGCTTGGCCTGGGCTGTTTGGGACTGGGAATATCCTGGGGACCTGCTGAGAGCTGGGGCTGCTTGGGAGTGTTAGGCCCACCATTTGCCCACAGGTAACATTGCAGGGATGAGTGGCAGAGGGCCTAAGGTGCCTGGGAATGCAGCTGCTGCCCCACATCTTCCTGGAACATCTAGGAAGCCTGCCACAGGACTGAGCTGCCTGTGACCACATCTGCTGGACCCGCACTTCTACTGGGAACATTGGACTACAGTGGACTAGCATGCTGGCTTGATGAGAGGTTCAGGAACCCTCATCCAAACAGAAGACTTCTTCAGGCTTAAGGCAGTGTGGTGAGTTTCCCCATAAAACAGAGGTCTGCAGTGGGTAAATAGGAGCAGAAGTGAAACTACCTCCAAGTGTAAGACCTTGACTAACATGGCAAGAGAGTGGTTAACACCCTCCCCCACACAGAGAACATCAGGCAGGTTGAGGAGTGCCCCAATATCACCCCGTTCCAACTTAGAGGAAATTAAAAGAATTTATGAGACCAACAGTGACACAGTAGGGCCTCACCTGACACAAACACTATAGCCAGGGAGACCTGGTGACCTGACACAACCTGAAGATATAACAACAGCAGGAACTATGAGTTGCCCTCCATCAATACTTCTGGGCTAGTTAGCCCAGAAAGAATATAGGACTCACCCAATAGGCACAGTAGGAGGAATTCAGGATACTGGATCTCCTCTTCATTGTGGTACCCAGCAATTTGACAAACATCAACCACACAGTAGAACCCCGAAACACATTGTGACTGTTGGAATAAAAAGACCAGAAATTCACTCAAAAAGTGAAATGACTAAACAAAAAGGCAAAATGCAATCCTAAACATCTAGTCCATCAGGGGCGAGAGCAGGTGATAATGAAATAGAGGACCCTAAAATTCATACACCAGAAATCTCTGGAAAGATAGCAAATGAAGTGAAGAAACAAATCCATGAAGCTATAGAGGAACTCAAATTAGAAATAATGTCTAATGTATACACAAAAGTAACAACCTTAGTAAATGAACTGCTCAACATAGCTAGAGAAGAAATAGATAAGAAACTACAGGAGCATGGGAAATTCATTGAAACTTTGAAAGAACAATGCAGAAAACAAGCAGAATCTAGGAAACAAATTGGAAGAACTATGCAAGGAACAAAAAATTGCATTGAAAGCCTGTAAAGCCACTTAAATGAAGCTGAGGATAGAATTTCGGACCGTGAGGACAAGATCACAGACAGTGATATTGAAAGGGTAGATCTTATAAAAACAACAAAGCAGCATGCATGAAATGACAATCCAACAGCTACAAGATGATGCCAGGAGAAACAATGTTAGAGTAAAAGGCATTAGTGAGGATGCAGGAGACTATTCAAAGGATAGAGCTAAGCTGTTCAAGGAAATAATGGCAGAAAATTTCCCAAACATGGGGGGGAAATCAGATATAAAAATAAGTGAGGCATATAGAATGTCACATAGTCATAACCAACATAAACCTACACCCAGATATGTATTTATAAGATTGCAGACATACAGCATAAAAACAGAATACTAAAAGCTCTTAGAGAAAAGACACAACTCACCTATCAAGGAAAGCCTATTAGAATCACAGCAGAATTCTCAGCACAAACCTTCAGGTTAAGTCGAGCTTGGAGTGAAGTATTTCAAGCCCTAAAAGAAAACAAAATTCAACCCAGACTGACATACCCAGCAAAACTGTCTTTCAAATTTAATGGAGAAAAAAGATACTTCCATGACAAAGAACAACTAAAGAAATTCATATCCACCAAAACAACATTGGAAAGAGTGCTGAAGGCCATCCAAGATAGAGATAAAAATAACCACAATCTCCAGAACAACAACAGAAAGAAAACACCAGGCTG
>PVJX010031550.1:0-21027 GCA_004027295.1 Dolichotis patagonum
TAAAGAACTAGGAGCTAGACCAAATAGGCAGAAACTCCTAATCCTCAATAAATTGAAAAGTTAGGATCTTGCAATAGAAAATGAAGACATGGAAGTAAGGGGCAACCCAGACTTCTAGCTCACCAAAGATAAACCCAGGAGCAATGAAGAGGAACAAGTCAAAAGGCAGCCACCTGGACTCTCTAAAGTGATAACAGCAAAAGTAACAAAGATGAATGAAGCTCTAGAAAAAATCAAATCAGAAATAATTTCTCAGATATCGACAGATGATGATGCTAATGAAGAACATGGCTACTGAATCTAGAGTAGATACAGATTTAAAAGACAGGGAACAACTGAAAGTGATGGAAACCATAAAAGTATAACATAGGAAAGAAATGGAACCCATGAAAGATTCAAACAGATACCTAAGATTAAAAATTCTATTGAAAGTATACACAGCAGAATGAACCAATGTGAGGACAGAATGTCAGATCTAGAAGACAGGATTGCAGTTAATGATCAGAAAAGAAAGATTTCTTAAAAATAGCAGGGACCATGAAAAATCAATCCAACAGCTGTTATATGATACAAAGAAAAATAACAATAGATTGATCAAAATCAATGAAAAAGCAGGAAACAGTGCAAATGATATTTTTTTTAAAAAAACTTGTTCACAGAACTAATGGTAGAAAACTTCCAAACCATAGAAAAGAATCCAGCATAGAGATGAATAAGGCATATAAAACTCCAATTAGCCATGATCAAAGACAATTTATATCAAGGTATATACTAGTCAAGATCCCAGAAATTCAACGTTCTAGAAAAACATAAAAAAGACTATGATTTCATAACCCCTAACAGAATGAATGCATCAGGCAAGGCAAAGTAATAGAAGAGAAAGAAAGGAAACCAACAAAAGGAAAATAGCACAACAATGATACAATACATATTATAACTATCAATGTAAGTAGTCCCAATTCACTAATCAAAAGAAACACACTGACACATTTGACCAAGAAACAAGATTCAGTAATATGCTGAATACAAGAAACACTTTTAAGTAAAAATAAATCCATAGACTGTTAAAGGATGGAAAACAATACTCTATGGGACAGGAACCCAGAGAAAAGCAGTGGTAGCTATTCTATTTGAAAACAAAGTGTATTTCTAGCCATGACTGAACAAGAGAGACAAAGAAGGTCACTACATCTTCATTAAATGAACAATCCAAGAAGAGACAACAATCATAAATATATGCATGCCAAATATCAACTCACCCAACCATATAAAACAAATATAAACAGACATGAAAAATAAAATAAGCATTAATACAATTGTAATGGAGGACCTCAATATCCCCACTGTCACAAATAGATGGATAGATCAACTAGACAAAAAAAATCAATAAAGAAATACCAGAATTGAACCTAGCTTTTGAACAATTGAACTTAGTAGATGTCTATAGAATGTTCTCCACAACATCAGAATACACATTCTTCTCAACTGCACATGGGATATTCTCCAAAGTAGACTCTTACTAGCTCACAGAACATGCTTAAGAAGCCAGGCATTGTTGTACAGGCCTGCAATCCCAGCACTTTGGAGGCCAAGGAAGAAAGATTGCTGCAAGTTTGAGGCCAGCCTAGGATACATAGTGAAACCCCATCTTAAAAAAAAAAAAGATAGCATGCTTAAGTGAATGCAAAGGAATTGAAATTATTCCTTGCATATTATCAGATAATGAAATTGGAAATTAAAGGCAAAAGAGACCACAAAAACTTGATAAACATTGGAAATTAAATAACACCCTCATGCACAACCATTGGGCCACAGATGAAATGAAAGAAAAAGTTAAACAGTGCCTACAATTAAATGATAATACCAATACAACACATCAGAATGTATGGGACATAATGAAAAAAATCCTATAAGAGAAATTTCTAGCAGTAAATTCCACATCAATAAAACAGAACAAGCTCAAATAAATAATCTAATGTAGAACCTCAAATTTCTAGAAAAAAGAAGAGCAAATCAAGCTTAAAGCTCATATGAGGGAGGAAATTATAAAAATTGCAGCAGAAATTAATGCAATTGAGATTAAAAAACAATACAAAGAATAGATGAACTGAACTTTGTTATATGAAAAAGTAAGTAAAATTGACAAATCATTAGCTAACTTTATTTTAAAAAGGGAAATAAAAGACTCAAGTCCATGCAATTAGGAATTAAAAGGGTGAAATCACAATAAATCCTGAAGAAATTCAGAAGATCATGAACACCTACGTTGAGAACCTGTGTTCTAACAAGATAGAAAACACAGAAGAGAGGACAGATACATATGAATTACCAAAGCTGAATCAAGAAGATATAAAAATTCTAAATAGAGAAATATCAGTCAATGAAATTTAAGATGTAATTAAAAACCTACCAACAAAGAAATGCCCAGATCCTACAAGAAATTTACAGAAGATCTAATCTCATTACTCCTCACACTTTTCTATGAAATTGAAAGGTAAGCAATACTCTCAAACTCATTCCTGGAAGCAAGTATTACCTTGATACCAAAACCAGAGAAGGATCCAACCAAAAAAGGGAATGACAGGCTAATCTTCCTAATGAACATAGATGCAAAAATCCTCAGTAAGTTACTAGCAAACAAAGTGCACCAGATCATCAAGAAGATTGTACACCATGACCAAGTAGAATTCATCCTAGTGATTCAGGGATGGACCACCCTATAAAAACCTATAAATGTAATACATCATATAAACAGAGTCAAAAAACCATATGATCATCTCAATAGATGCAGAAAAAGCATTTGGCAAAGTTCAATAACTATTCATGGCAAAAAAACTACAGAAAATTAGAATAGATGGTTTTTATCTCAATATGATAAAGTTCATCTATGACAAACTAAAGTCATACTAAATGCAAAAAACTGGAAGCTTTCACTCTAAAATCAGGAACAAGACAAAAATATCCACTGTCCCCACTTATTCAGCATAGTTCTGGAAATAGCCAAAGCAATTAGGCAAGAGAAAGAAATATTAAATTATTATTTGTGGATGACATGATGCTTTACATAGAAAACTACAAAATTCCACCAAACGACTTCTAGATTTAATAACCAAATTCAATAGTATACCTGGATACAAAATCAACACTCATCAATAGCATTCCTGTACACAAATAACAAACTCACTGAGAAAGAAATTAGGGAAACGAAATCCTTCACAATAGCATCCCCCCAAAAATGAAGTACTTCAGAATCAATCTGACAAAGGAACTAAATAATCTTTACATTGAAACCTATAGTACTCTGTTAAAAAGATATAGAAGATATCAAAAAATGGAAAGCTATTCCTTGTTCTAGGATAGAAAGAACCAATAAAGTTAAAATGGCCATACTTCCAAAACTCTTACACAGATTTAATGCAATCCCAATGATATGATAGCATATCTCACAGAATTAGAGAAAACAATCCTAAACTTCATTTCAAACCAAAAGAGACCTAGAACAGCAAAAGCAATCCTGGGCAACAAAGGGAAGCCTGCGGGCCTCATAATCATTGACTTAAAATTATACTTCAGAGAAGATAAAACACACTTTCCTGTGAACCGGGCTTTGCCATAAGAGATCAGGAAGAGACTACCCAACCAGAGGACAAAGCACATCTTCCTGTGAGCCAGCTGGTGTGTGGGCTGAGTAATCAGATGAGAACACCCCACCCCCAACCCCTAAAGCAACTGGCTGGTTTGGAGGGCTCACGGAAAGATAGTAACTGAGGTAAAAGGAATAGCTTGATCCTTAAGATGTTTGATTGACTTTGCAGGCGTGGAGCCGGTGGTCTGAGCATGTATTTGGAGGATAGCAGTGTGCATTGTGGCCACTGTGGGGGATTTCCTTCTGCCTGGCTTTTGAAATCCAATGTTTTATTCCATTTTACTGTTTTTGTTTTATTCCTGTTTCTGTGACCCAAGCAAATATTTTGAAGATAACAATACGCAGTATAACAACCATTGTTAAATTACTATCATCTTGTTTTGAAAACCTATGTAGCTATTGTTATTTTGTTGTTGTTGTTCTTGCTGTCCTTTTGCTTTTGTTGTTGTTTTGAGGTTTTTTTGCATCTTTATTTTTCTGTTTTTTCTTTCTTCTCTTTAAAGTAAAAAAAAAGTGTACAATAGATACTGTGACTTGGGAAGAAACTGTTCAAGGAAAGGGACAAACTGTGATGGAGGAAAAGAAGAATGGGAAAATGGAAGAAATATACATATATACAAGATAGTTAAGGAAGTTATACCGCTAGCTTCTGTTAGGTCATACTACAGCAATATATCTGCACCCATGTTTATAGCAGCACAATTTGTAAAACCTGAATCTTGGAAACAACCCAAAAGCCTATCAACTGCAGAATGGATAAAAAAGATGTGGTATTTTTATACAACAGAATATTGCTCAGCTATAAAGAGAGATAATCTTGAGGCTTGTATAGGTAAATAGAGGCAACTTGAGACCATACTCATAACTGAAATAAATTCTTCAGATTTGTAAATATTGTATTGTTTCCCTAGTGTAAAAAAAGAAAAAAACTGAAAGAGTAATAAGATTCAAAATGTACAATAAATATTGTGATAATGAAAAGGAAAGAATGTGCTCAAAAGGAAAGAACAACTGGGGTAGGGGAAAGGAGAGAAGGAAGAAGGGAAAAAATTATATGTATGTAGCTATACATACATGTATGTATGTATGTATGTATGTATGTATATGTATACAAGATAGATAGCTATACTACTAATGTCTGTTAGCTCATCCAAAAAACAGTTTGTGCTCTCCTTGTCTGATTGATCATTTTTTGTGCCTAAATATTGTAATCTGAACAACTATCCTAAGATAACAATATGTGATATATTAATTAGTGTTAATTTCCTACTATTTTTTTTGAAATTCTGTATCATTTCTATCCTTTTTTCTGTTTTGCTTTTTAAAATAAAAGAAGAAAGAAATTATACTACAGAGCTACATGATAAAAACACAATTGTGCTGGAAAAAAAAAATAGACCTAAGGATCAATGGAACAGATCAGAACATGGAGAAACAACTCCAAATGCACTTTATCTTTGACAAAAGAAACAAACACATTCACTGAAAGAAAGACAGCCGTTTCAATGAATGGTGCTGGAAAAACTGGTTTTCCACATGCCAGAGATTAAAACTAGTCCCATATCTCTCACCATGCACTAAACTAAAACTGAAATAAACCAAAGATCTAAGTATTAAAATGGTATCACTAAACCTTCTGGAAAAGATAACAAGTAAACTCTTGAAGACATAGGCATAGGCAAAGACTTTATGAACAATACCCTGATCACACAGGAAATATCACAGAGAATCAACAACTGGGATCTTATCTTATTAAAAAGCTTTTGCACAGCAAAAGAAACTACCAACAGAATGAAGAAACAACCCACAGTGTGGGAAGAAATTTTTGCCAGCTGTCTCTCAAAGAACTGACATCTAGGTTATATAAAAAACTAAAAAAAAAAAAAAATCAGACCCCTCCAAATTTAAAGACCTCGTCCAGAAATGGGCACCTGAGATGAATACACACTGCTCAGATGAAGTACAAACAGCAAATAATTATATGAGAAAATTTTCAGCATCACTGATCATTCAAGAGATGCAAATTAAAATAACACTGAGATTCCACCTCACCCCAGAAAGAATGGCTATCATCAAGAAATTCACCAATAACAGATGGTGGAGTGGCTGTGGGGGAAAAGGAACCCTTGTCCACTGTTGATGAAAACTGGTGCAACCACTGTGGAAATCAGTACGGAGTGTCTTCAAAAACTGGCCCCATTTGACCCCACTCTTCCCCTTCTTGGTATCTTCTCAGAAGTATTAAAAGCATCATACCACAGTGATTATGCACATCTATGTTTACAGCACCACAGTTTGTAATAGCTAAACCTTGAAAAAAAAGCCCAAATACCCATCAACCCATGAATGGATAAAGAAGATGTGGTTCTTTTATACAACAGAATATTACTCTGCCACAGAGGGATAGACTTGAGCCATTTCTAGTTAAATGGATGCACCTCAAGACTCTATTCTTAAGTGAAATAAATCAGATACACATTTTTAAATATCACACTGTTTTTCTGGTATAAGAAACTGAAAGTGTAAATAACAACCAAAATGTATAACAGATAACGTGAAATAGGAAGAAAATGTTCAACTAGGAAGGGTATATGGGGGAGCAGAATAGAAGGAAAAATAGAAACAAAGCTTTGTAAATAAGGAGGGGTAGAAGGATTGAAGGAAAAAGAAGGGAAGGAAAAAAAGAATCAAGATATATCATGTACAGGACAAATTCCCTATGATGCATGTTATCACTGTATATGGATAGACATAAAAATATAGATATAAAATGTACCAATAAAATTAATTTTTCTTTAAAAAAAAGAGAAATGACTGAAGCCAGGGAGTGATTCATTCCCTTTCTCAATCACTCTTACTCACTTGCTCTCTCCCTCTCTCTTCTTCAACTTTTCTCCTCTCAGGAGAAGCCCCATCTCTCCCTTTCAGTGTGGGTCAGCTTTCTCCACTTGACATAAGTATATTAAACTCTAAAGTTTTAATTATTTTTAATACAGGGTCTCACTATGTACTTCAGGCTGGCTCTGACCATGTAGCCTAGGCTGGACTCTTAACTCACGGTGACCCTCCTGCCTCAGCCTTCCAAGTGCTGGGATTACAGGTATGCACCACCATTCCCAGCAAGTTTTACATTTTCTGATTTTACCACCAGACAGAAAGACTGAATCTTTCTCAGTTTAGTTCTACCATCTGTGGAAAAGCTCTGGTTAGCCTGAGTTGCGGTAGATGCCCACCTTTTGTCAAGCCACCGTGGCTAGAGTCTTAGGATTGTCCCAGGAGGGACCTGGGGTGCAAGCCTTTTCCCAGGTCAGGAGCACAAGGATATAACAGCTCCTGCTGCAACTTCCAGCAATTCCTAAAATATATGGGGAAGCTACTCTTAGCAGAAGGGCAGAGGGAGCTGGGATGGGCAGATGGAACAGACACCCATTGTACCTCCCACTGCACTCAGTGCATTGTGCCAGGATCATGTGTTTACCCACTGTCTCCACAAATGAGCTGGGCACTAGGGGATAAGGAACAGGAGCAGATACCCTTCAGTCAACCAGGTGTGGTGGAACCATCTCTCACCCCGGTCCAGGTCTAGCCCTTTTAATTCTGTGACTATGGATAACATCCTGATTCTATATATGACTATATGCAGAGTGCTAACAACCAGGGAAGTTCAACAGGCCTTGCAGTCCAGAGCTTTAACTGGTGGACCATCATGTAGTCATTTTGGATGCCCACATGGTTGAGCTTAGTCTCCAGCACCTCCAGACGTCAAGCTGATGCTACATTACCCAAATTCCCCACCCTAAGTCACCTTGTACAACTCTTTGGTGTCACCCAGAGAGCCACATTCTTCTGGGAATGGCAAGCCGAGGATTTAGACATTACCTCCCTTTGAAGAACATTGAATCCTTATTGTATAGTCATAAGTTCTTTGTATTCTTAAATCTACCAGTAAATATTGCCTCAATCAACCCTGCAGGCAACAGCTGTGTCTAATCTCACCTATTCATCATACCATCTACTTTGGGATAGGTCCCTTAGCAATTATTCCACAAGTAATTGCACCACATCAGCTGAAGCCTGACACACTTCAACACAGACTGGAAAGTGAATGTCCCTTATGTGCGTGAATAGCAAGAACCAGACAGAGGTTGAGTGGGAAGACACCTCCAAGAGAGAATGTTTGAGGAAGAAAACCAACAGTGTACTCTGAATATGTAGGCAATTTTAAAACATTAACTTTAATTGCATCGCCTTTTTTATTAAGTCCATATTCACATACTTTCAAAAGTATAACGTATATGCAGTGAGAAGTCTCCCTTGCTGATGGGCAATTCTAAATAGAATCAGAAAACAGAAACACAAGATCAAGGACTATTCCCACTCCTTCCCGCACACATAAATATTTTGCTCTCTTGAATGATTTAGGGGAATGTTATTAATTTTTTTGTTATTAATGTTTTGTTTTTATCACATGAGCTGCATATAAAAAGTCATCTATACCTTGGCTGTGTGTCCTGGTGCCTGCCAAACAAGAATGGGATAGAATTCATTAAAATTACTGTCCTATTCTAACACAGTTACCTTGTTTGAGACTCTCCCTGCATATTTTGACTGATATGGAGTATCTTCCTTTGAGTGATCAAAAGTTATCTGCCTTTGGAGCAAAGATCTAAATCTGCATGAGAGATTCAATCTCTAGTATTTGGTAAATAGATCTTCCTCAATACCTCTACCCAACTGAACTTTATTTTAATTTGCAAAATAATGTGTTTTCTATCACTTTGTTTGCTTGGCAACTAGAGGCCTTGGTACCAACACAGCCTGTTAGCTCTTTCCTGGCAAATAAAACAACCACATTCTAGGTCTGTCTTCTCCAGGAAGCCTGCTGAAGGGCAGTCAGGAGAGGGTGGCTGACCTGAAGCATGTAGGTTAATAAGGTTGGCCTTTGCAAGCAGCAAACAAAGTCCAGGTGGCTGAGGGCAGGGATGAAACCACTTTTGCAATTATCTATGTGTCCAGAAACCACATCATGTGTATCTGTGGAGTGCTTTGCTTAGAAGATACTCCTGCTCACCCCTGCTTTTCCTGGCATCCATCATCTCTCTTGGCAGCCAGCCATTATGCATCATTCTCATGACGCGTCTCACTACTCGTGCCAGGATAACAGAAGGTACACAAAACAAAACCTCAAGGGTCAGTGACCTAGCATCACCTCCCAACTGAACTTTATTTTAATTTGCAAGATAATTCTAAAATCCTCTGGCACATCTTTTCAAAGTATTGTTTGGTATTCCGTCCTCCCTGTGCAGCACACTAACGTCACATTTTGTCCATCCTTATAATCTGAAGACGGACATAGGTGCCTCCTGGCTCTGTGGCTGTTTGCATTGGCCCACTAGGGCTGCCATTGCAAAGTGTCACCTGGGTGGCCTGAACATCAAACATTTATTGTCTCACTTTTGGAGGCTGGAAGTCAGATCAAGGTGTTGGTGGGCTTGGTTTCTTCTGAGGGCTGAGACTATCTTCCAGGCCTCTCTCCTAATTCATAGTGGTGCTGACACCCTTTGGTATTCCTTAGCTTATAGGTATACTGATTGTTATTTTCATCTTTGTATGGTGTTCTCCCTGTATGCATATCTGTCTCTGTGCCTGATTTTCCCACGTGTATAAAGGCACAGTCATGTTGGAATAGGGCCCACCCACCTCCTGTATGACCTTGTCTTCACTAATTCCAGCTTCAGTAATCCTATATCTAATGTAGTTAAATTCCCTAATAGAAGGGGTTAGGATCACAACATTTGAACTTTGGGGAGATACAATTCAACTTACAACACCGGGTGAGTTATGTGAAGAGCTTTTCAACCTCAGATCCTCAGCTTGCTTAAAACTAGGAGACTGTTGCTTGCTTACAGGCACCTGTGAGTTTGATTGCTTTACATAGTACCTGGTGCACAAAGGTCACTCAATATCTCTTCAAATAATTGCAGGACTCTTGATTCTTATCTTATTGTTGCTAGATCAGTTTGGCCTTTAAAGGTTTTATTTACTGGGTTCTACTTCTGTTTAGAGAAAAGACTTTGCTGCTTAAAAATAAATGCATGAAACAAACTACTGATCTAAGAAAAGCAGCACTTGGCAATACAGAGTCCTAAAGGAGATCAGAAGAACACTAGTAGGTGACCTTGAAGAATAGGGCCATCATTTGGAAATTGGATAGTTCTACCAGCCCTCTCAGCTCTAGGGAAGAGAAAGCAAAAGAACTTATGTAAAAGGCCTCTCTACAAATTGTGAAAAAGAATGTGACATGCTGTCCCAGGCTCTGTGATCAGAAATATTAGAGGGATTCACCCACATCCATACCAGTTCTCTTCTATTTGTCAGCTCTATATTGTATGGTTCCCAGAAATCACTATTTCCATCATTTTGTACCAGTTGATGGGGTAAGTGAACAACATATTGTATATGTCATTCATTAGACCTCACATCACCACAAAATCAATGTAAATATTTCAGGAAAGATCCAGTTTTCAGAGTCTGTACCATGCCATAAACTGAACAGCATTTTGGAGTTCGTCCACCCTAAGTCAATCCTAAGTATTGGGAGAAGAGAGAACAGAAGTTTGAATAGAATGGAGAGAACAGGGTCAAAGGAAGTCAGGGTGCCAAACTCAAGACTTTGGGACTCTGGCTTAACAGGGGTGCCAGGGCTTAGTGATTACTAGTGTTATGACTCCCAGTGAACCACACCTCCTGATTCAGGCCTTCACAATCCACCCAACTTCAGCCGACTTCTCTCTATCCATTTTATCTGGATTCAAACCACATGGTTTCTTAATTACACCTGCACCAGTCCCAGCTGGCTCTGGCTTCAGGTTTTTCTCCCACATAAGATTTTGTCATTTCCTCAGCTCAGACTTCCCCATGGACTGTGAGCATTCCCTTCCTGACCCAGATCCTTCCTCACTCATTCTCCTCTCGCTTTTCATCCTTCTACCCAGGTCTACATTAGTACTGTCACTGTTTCTAGCTCCAGTGTTCCTGGTGAGTACATACATTCCAGAAAGATGCTTCTTCAGTAATGAGATGATAAAGACCAGACTAACAGCCAGGATTCCATGGAAATGAAGGGATTTGAGCAAACCAGGCAGACAGTTGAGAGACAGGCCATCATAAGGACAAGGATATTGGAGATGAAGGTAGACCATTCGAGGATTTGAAATCCTAGAGAATCAGTAAGCAGGCCAGACTTCTCTGAGGACTCATGAAAACATCTAGTTCATCAGAAGAACTTTACTAGAACTCTTTTCTCAGGGAATGATCGAGACCATGGAGAGAAGAAGTAGATTCTTGTTCCTGCCTGGTGATGAAGTCAAGGCAAAGACAGGGGCAATGCAGGTCATGGACACCACTCTCTACTTTGGTCCCTGCCTTCCTGAATTCTCAGCCAGACCACATGTAGCTATTGGAAGCAGGTTCAGTGCCCAAGTGGATGTCCAGCCTTGCTAAGAATGGGTCCTCTCTGTACCCCTGGAGGCCCACCCATTTCCTTTATTTTCTGTCTTCCCTCAGCTCTTTGACTGGATTTTCAAAAAAAGGCCACTGGTGGAAAATGTCACCCATAAGAACTGTGCAAAAGAAAGTTCATGGTCCCTGTGACATGATAAGGAGGACAAGCAGAAGGAAATGTCAGTGTCACCTCCAAGGAGCACCCAGACAATTAGAAACAGTGAAGAATGACAACTTAGCCTTCATACATGATCCTTTGCTTGCTGTGTAACACACTGAAGCTGAGTCGCCTTGGCTTTCCTTGTTGAGCTGCCTGTAAAGTCTGTCTCTCTGTGACCCTCCAATTATGCCATGCCACAGGCCTGCCAGTGCCACTATATAGACTAGAAGAATGTTCATACTATAGACTGTGTCAGAATTCTGCGTCTCATATGGGAGAGGCTGTGGGACTAAACAAGAAAGATGCTTCCCTGAAGGGCCTGCTGCTCCCTGACCCTTAGTCCATCCAAGCTGAAATGCAAGGATGCGCCCACATATGTAGGAGGAAGAGCAAAGTACTTTCCTTCTGGCTTCTTTGAGCTGACACTGGAGCCCAACTGAAGGTAGGGAAGCAAATTCCTATCAGAGTAGTGTATCCCCCATTTACTTTGAACTCACTACAAAAATAATAGACTTCAAGGATGAAATTATATTCAGGTCCAATGCCAAGGCCAGCTGGATCTGCAGGGTGAAAGTAATGGTCTTTTAACTGGGTAATTTTGCATTTTAATGTCTTTAATGACAGCTGTATTGTAGTGGTAGGTTCACTTTTTTTTAAAGAAAGGATTTCTTTTATACATATTTTTTAAAGTGAAAAATAATGTCTCAGAAAAGATCTAGAAATGCTTTACCTAATTCATGAAGTATTGTGGATTGAATCATGTGCCCCTCAAATTCATATTTTGAAGAATTTATCATCAGTACCTTAGAATAGTACCTTATCTGAGGACAGGGCTATTGTAGATGTCATTAGATAATATACACAACATGACTGATATTCTTATAAAAGGAGATATTTGGGGACCAGAAAAGCACCCCAGGAGGATGTCACACAGAGATGAAGGCAGAGATAAGAAGGATGCATCTGTAAGCTGAGGAACACCAAAGGTTAGCAGCAATCTTCTTCCAGAAGCCAGAAGAGAGATCTAGAACAAATTCTCCTTCATAGCCCAGAAGAAATCTATTGATCAATGTCTCCATTTTTGGATGGAAAATAAGAGAAAAGAAATAAGAGTTTAGGGAGGCCAAGGGCAGGGGAAAGCTATAATCTTTAGGACTTCATCCTGCACAAACTCAGCAATAGAGCATTTTCAAGAACAAAGTTTTTTCTCTCATGTGATTGGCTATCAGATGTCTCTCTCCTTTGCTATGGCATTGTTGTATGGATGGTCAGCACTATGTCTCTACCATGTTGGGGTTCCAGGATGCAGAAAGACAGAAGAGCACAAGAATCTGACACTCTAGCTGTACATCTGGCTGGATGGTGGCTGCTACCCTCTCATCATCTACTGGTGGGATTTGGTCACATGGCCATCCTTGCAAGGGAGGCTGGGAAATGGTACAAATCTTCTATCTACAAGTTTCCTATTACAAAAGAAGAAAAATGGTGTTAGAAATAGGTACTAAACAACATTGTCAAGTAGGCACAACTAATAGTCATATTTTACAGTTGATAGAAAAGAGAGCAATCTCTGTCACAAAGAGGGGAGAAAAATAGAAAAGGTGAACAGGGGAATTGTAGAGCAAAAAAGAGAAATGAAAATAGAGAACTACAAGTGGAAGAGAAGACATCATTAGCTAAGACCCCTAGAGTTGGGGTTGCAGCAGCAACACACTGGCACGTCTCTCTCTCTTTATTCGTTTTTTGAGACTGGGTTTCACTGTATAGTGCAGACTAAACTTGAACTCACTGTGTAGCCCTGACTGGCCTCAAACTCAAAGTAATCCTCATGACTCAGCCTCCCAAGTGCTGACATTATAGGCATGAACCACTGCCCAGCTATTTGATACCTATTTCTAAGAGTTACTGGGAAGATTCAATATGATGGTCTTGTCTAGTACAAGGTAAGCAGGTGCAGTGGAGACACTTGAGACCAGATGAAACTGATTTACTTAAAGATTAAAAATCTAGTCTTCTGACTTCCAAGTCTACTTTAGCTCAAAGCATAGACTTGGTGAAAACAAAGTAAGCAACCGTCTAGCTGGATGAAATGAAAGTGAAAGATAATGAAACACTATAAACTAGATGGATGAATGAAAAGAAATTCAAGGAGTGGAGATAGTTCCAACACAATATATTGCCCAGAAGGACGAAACAGGGACATAAGGGACACAATGATTAACTGAGGTACTAAGGTCTTAATGTCATTTCCCAGAAAGGGAAACTGAGGCAAGAGTTCACATAGAACTCCAGCAGCTGAGCTGCAGAAATATGGAAGAATTGAGATCCTCAGGGGAATGCCAGAGAACTTTCTCACCCTGGGAAGACCTGCTCCCCAGCCATCCACCTCAGCTTCAGTCCCTTTCGTCCCTGTGGGCACCTTCTGGGTGGCTGCCCTCGACGTGGTCAGATGAGTACGGCTGGTTGAGTGAGGAAATCACACACCACACCTCACAGTGTGTTCTCCTTTCTGGTACTTTACTGTAATCCCTCTTGGAACAGAAGACAGATAACCTTTCAATAGTCTGAACTTCCAATAAAAAGAAACTCTCTGAAAAGTACATAGTGTTTGGGAAAGCTCTCATATTTAGCAGACTCTGGGGGTTTTCATTAGCCTTCCTCTGTGTGCTTTGGAGGAGTTGAGAACAGTAGTATTAACTGAACAAAAGGTCACTACCACCAAAGTTGTTTTTAGCCAAATAAATTTGAAGCAATGGAGTGCAAAGCTCTAGCTATATATTAAGTTGCTGCTAATACCCAAGGGCAGGTGCAACAATCACTTCTCACACCCAGGCAGGAGCAGACAAAGCTTTTCCTATGCTTGCTTGTGAATTTTTCTTCTGTTTTTTATTCCTGTTCTATATTTGCACTCTCATTTCCTTTATACTGCAAGCATTGCTTGGCTTTTCAACCATGCACACTTTCCCTAAAGTGTTACTTTGCTGAGTCTCGCACTTGAGCAAGCACCAGAGTACCTGAGGCAGCACTGGTAGCTGGTCCCCAGGCCCAGAATTACCCAAGCCCAAGGTCAGAGTGGGATGGGGCATAAGGCTGAGGGCTGGTGAAGTGGAACGGAGAAGTGGTGTTTCTAATGATTCTACAAGTGAGGGACTACTGGTAGTCTAGGGTCCACACTGGGGAGACTGACTTGGTTGGGTAGCCCTCCCTTCAACCTCTCTCTTTGTGTTAGTTAGTGGGTGCCACCAAATCACTCTGTCCTTAACTTGCAATAGTTCCAAAGACACCTTTGCTGTCAATATTGCAGCACTCCATTCAGGGCCCCAAGATGCACCAACAAATCTTCTAGAAAGGGCTTTAGAACTCATCCTGACATGCTGGGCATGGTGGTGCATGCCTATAATTCCAGAACTCAGGAGGCAGAGGCAGGAGGATTGCCTTGAGTTCAAGGCCAGCCTGGGTTACATAATGAGTTTAAGGCCAGTCTGAACTATGTGGCAACAACCTGTCTCAAGGGGAAAAAAAGGCAACCTGAGAGCCCAACAATGCTAGTGGGCAAGAAGCCCTGAGTATCTAGCCCCAAAATCATCCCAGAGGGCACTCTGACCTTTCCTCCTTTCAAAAGTGAGTGTGGGTTTTATGAGTGTCCCTAGGTTTGTGAGATTGCTATGCTGTCCCCAGGTTGAATTGGGTCATAGGTCCTGGAAGCTAGGAGTTCTGGCTGTCCTCCAACCCAGGAATGTCAGAGACTTCTAATGGGATCACCCGCTCTAACAGGCCAGCCTTGGCCTTTAGTCCAGGAGGGCACAGCAGGGCATTTGACTGATGCATTGGACATTAAATATCCAAGGACATGGAGGTCAAGTCTGACAGGAAGTCCACATTTTAGAAGTGGAAAAAATGAAGCCTAAGGTCTTATTTCAAATTCTGCAGAAGGCAGACAGTGTAAGTCACTAAACAGAGAGGTTATACTCTGTTGAAAGTAAGGTATATCAGATAGACATAGCAGATACATTTCCAAAAGGAGTAACAGCAAACCTGATTTAGGCACTCTAAATGTCCTAATATGCTTACCATTTAACAGGAAAGCATAAATACTTTTTGGCTCTTCTACTAACAGTTTAGCACATTTTCCTGGGAAGATTCTGGTGCTTTCCAGAAGGCCTTTGGGACCCTCTCTGGTTCCTTGGGTGTTGCCCCCTTGTGGTTGTCCAAGCACATGCTACTAGATCTAGATTCTGTTCATCCTTTTAAAGCAATCGGCACAAAGCCCAGCGCCTGATTTCCCTCTAGAGAGGAAGGGCTGTGTTTGCCACCACACGGCTTCCTACAGGCTGGAAACGGCAATTGCTGGTGCTTCGCTCATGTTTTGGATGCAGAGGAGGTGAGAGAAATTATCAAGCAAGTAACAGAGATTTCTCTAGACTTTGTCAAGAGGAAATTTGGAAAGAAAATGGTTTATGTATGTAAGCATGTGTGTATGTTGCATGTATATGAGGATATGAATAGAGAGAAACAGAGAAATAGAGAGACAGAAGGCCTGTCTGTTCTGCTCCACTAACCCACCTGTGTGGCCCTGCAGTTAAAACAGGTGTGTGGACTTGAGCAGGGCCTCAGTTGCCTCCATGTAAAATGATGTCATTGAGTTCTCTCTAAAAAGCCCCTCCCCTTCCAGATTCTGCTTCTTAAAACAAAATAGAAGGGAAAACCCTCTCCACTTGCTCATACCACATGCCTGAGCTGACAGTCCTTACCACCCTTTTGCCTGCCCTTTGGCTTCTCTTTCCATGTTTTCTAACAGAGCACTCCTTTGCTGTCACTTTGGCTTATTGATGTGCTACCTTCTTTTTGTACCCATATCTGGGATCTTCACTATTATGTAGCAAGAGTTTCAGTTTTCTTTTTGAGTCTCAGTCATAGATATCTCATTGCCTAGTCACTGGTTTTTGATTCTTTTTATGATCCCCTAAACATCCTCATATGTCTAGCCATTTCATTATCATAAAACATAAGCATGGCTCAAAAGCTGTTGGTGTTGCTCTTTACCATAAAGCTCCCCTTTAATGTAGGACATAAACCAAAATCATTCTTTGTGAAAATTTGCATATTGGCCTAGAGCACTGATTCTCAAAGCGTGATCTGGGTATCCTCTGAAGATCCCTGATAGCATTTTGAGGGATCTGTAAGGCCAAAAGTATTTTCATAATAAAACAATGACATTAGTTCTATAATAAAACACAACAGCACTCTCCTATAATCCTAGCAACTCAGGAGGCTGAGGCAGGAAAACCTCAAGTCTGAGGCTAGCTGGAGCAAATTAGCAAGACCCTGTCTCAAAATAAAAACTTTTGAACAGGTTGAGGATGTTGCTCAGTGGTAGAGAACTACCATATGTAAAACTATGGATTCAATCAAGGGGGAGAAAAAGATAACTATGATACTTGTCCCCCCATTTACTTCTAAGCACAGTCTAGAGTTTTCTAGAAGCAACATGACATTGCAACAGAAGGAAAGCTGTAGCCAGTATAAAGTCAAATATGTCTCCTAGTAAATCAGGCTTTAAAGAGATTTGAAAAACTGTTACACAATTATATTCTTTTTATTGAACATTTTGTTTTGAAGACATAAATATTTTTTGTCTTTTTGTCAAAAATATATGGGCATGTAACACATATATTGTTACACTTAAGTGAATTCAAAAGCAGTTTTTAAAATTCTTAGTTTTAATGTCTCACGCAGTAATTACCAATAGCTATAAGCCACAAGATAAACAGAGGGTTTTGGAGTTCCAGATGTAGAGGAGTCCTGAAACCAGATAGCTGGAGAACCCTGGGTGTGAAGAAACCATGGGACTGGGGGCTTGCTCCTGAAGCTCGGTTTGCACAAGTGTTCTGGTCCATGATTCACTGTGAGAAGAGATTAGGGCAGTTGCCAGTTCACTTTTTATCTGACTTAGAGAGTGAAGAGGAATGGTTAGAGTACACACTGCTCCCTAGAGGACATTCTTAGGTTGCATAAACATTTCTCTGAGCGCAGAAAAAATGAAGTTCCTTTGCATAATTGCACCCATGCTCAGCACCTGCTCTCTAAGAACGTACCACTGTCTAGCACTCTTTTGGTTACTTTTTTCTGGTTGCTGAGACAAAATACCTGATGTCCAAAATTAGGGAAGGAAAGGTTTATTTAGCTTACAGTTTTTGGAGGTTTCAGTCCACACTTAACTGGTTCTAAGGCAAGGTGGCATGGCTGAGGGGCAACTGTCAAGGCAGCTGCAAGCAACAAGAGTGAAAAGGACAAAAAGGGGGAAAACATGCCTCCTTCCTTCCCCTGTATTGTATGTCAGCTACCCACACCTGGGCAGGTGCAGTACTCATGCCAGCAATCCCAGCACTAGACAACGAACCAATGACAAATGCTAGATTAAATGACCTCCATGACTGCATGAGGCTTTGAGGGGACATTTAAACAAACCACAATAAGCACTAAACTATTGTTTCCATGTGTGGTGCGGGAGATCTGTGGCAAATGATAGAGCTATTCCTTGAGCAGGTTTCAGTTAAATGAAGAGTATTGACCTGAAATATGCCTCCAGATTTCACATTGCTGTAGAGTCTAGAAAGGTAAATGTTAAACTTTTTAGATTTATCTGCAACTGGAATATAATTGTTTACTAAACCATGTTCCAAAAATGTCACACATTGATGTTCTAAACTTCATTATGATTGTGCTTAGAGACAGGGTTCCCATGGAGGTACCAGATTAAATTAGAGCATAAGGATGGGTCCCTAATCCAACAGGATTGATGCCCTGATAACAAGGAAAAGCAACTGCAGGGATTCAAGCACACAAATAAAGGCCTTATGAGGCCAGTGAGAAGACAACCATTTCAAACCAAGGAGAGAAGTCTCAAGAGAAACCAAATATGTTGCCACATTCACCTTGGACTTTCAGCCTCCAAAACTGTAAGGAAATATCCTTCGAGTATAGGATTGATTTTGTCATCAAGGTGCATAAACTGGGTCTGTCAGACCCACATTTATTTTTTAGAATATTTCTATTGATGAACTGCTAATTTTAAAAATATCACGAAAACGATTGAGTTTTTAATATTTATTGAATGTTTATAAAACAGCATCAAAATTTTCAACATCAATTTTTTTTGGTGTACTAAGTTTTAAAAAACAACACAAATTCTTATATGAGCATCAATGAAAATACCAATAGTACTTTGCAAAAAACCTTTACTTCAATTATCATACGTAAGGTAGTCTGCACTCATGACAGCAGCACATTCTGTTCGCACATATTGCTTATACTGACAGCACATGTGTTTTGCTTTGCTGACATTTTTGTAGGACATACTTGACCTCTCAGTGGCTTAACTGTTTTATCAGGATGTTCTTATTATAGTGTATAGTGCGTAGTTAACAGAAACATAAATATCAATATAATAAAGTATTAAATTCTTAATATGTATTGTGCATTTAGAATAAACATCAACCTTTTCACATCAACTGTGTGCTTGTTTACAAAACCTAAAGGACAACATCAGAAATAAATTCCTGTATGAACTACAATGAAAATATCAATGGAACTCTACCACAAAAATAGGCTTAGTTTCAACTGTCACACCCACAGCAGTCTTCCCACATGACAATTGCATGTTCCATGCACACATCTCACATTGACAGTATACGTGCTTAGCTTCCCTTTCCTATGTGGCAGTCTTGTCACCATTCTGACCTTGCTGTTTTGTCAGGAGATTCCTACTATATTGCACAATGTAGACTTAGCAGGAAAATAAGGTATCAATAAAATAAAATGTCAAGTACCTAAAGAGTACTTAGAATAGACATCAACATTTCACATCAGCTGTTTACTTGCTTACAAAACCTAAACTTAATATCAACAATAAAAACTTATGTAAACACAAAAAAATGTCTACCATAGAAATAAACTTTTCTTCCACTATCATACCCAAGGCAGTCTTCACACATGACAACTCCATGTTCCTTATACAAGTACCACTTACACTGATAGCACATATGTTTTATTTTCTTGTACTTTCTTTCAAGGCACAGTTGACAACTTTTTTGTTTTCCTGTTGTTGTAGTAGGTCTTTGTGATGCTGAACCTGCCTGTTCACCTGTCAGCTAACCAATGTGCTCCACATTTTTTTTTTTGCATAGTTCCTGGTCAGAAACACTTTGTTTTTCCCCCACTGTAAATGACCTCTTATGAGCTCCAGTTCCAATACTCTAAGAAAATTTCTCTGTATTTTGCACTTGTTATTTTCTCTGTAAACTATCAAAGTATTTATGCCACACATGTTTAAGACTGAATAAACACAAACATTGGACAATACTTTGTGTTTCAAGTGACATCATAATTGCTGCATAACTCATCAAAAACACCTACTCCACCTTTGATTTTATTGTAGAAAGTTTCTATCTCAGGCTTCCACTTTGTTGAGGTTTCCCTGTCAATGTTTCCATCATGGTGGAATATTGACATCAACAGTACCAGTTTGTTTTTCTTTGCCATATACAAAGCCAGTATTCTATCTTTCTGAAATCCAAAGATTGTACTATACAGTTCTCTGTTTTGAAGTTTCAACATTTCATTTGGAATTTCTGCTTTGCTTTTGTGTACAGTTCCTATGCCGGTCAACTAGTGCTCTGTTCACAAATGTAATATCAACTGGAAACTGGTAAATCAATTCAGATGTCACATTCTGATCATTTGGAGAGGTGCAAGAAACAAGTCTGTTCAGAACATCATTTGGTTTATTTATACAAAAATAAAGACCTGGAGCCAAGGTCCTGCGAGGGAGTCAAGGCTGTGTGAGGTGAGTACCAGCGTATCTGGGAAGAGTTTAAGACCATTGTTCGCTGTGGTTAAGTGCCCACCTGTCTCCCTAAAACACTGGACTAGGCTCAGGAAGTTTCCTGGGCCTGACTGGACCACACCCAGAGACCTTCTTTCAATCCAGGGAGCCAAGTCCCTGTGAGGAAGTCAAGGCCACATGAGTCCCAGGAGCTGAGGGCGCAGGAGGTGATTTCCAACACACCCAGGGGAAGCTTTGTAACTTCACTCAAAACACAGAAATATAGGAAAATGACAAGACAAAAGACCAAAATCTCAAACCTCCAGCCCATCCCAAGAAAGCCTAGGAGCCATGGATACGGAAGAAAATATACATACAGTACATAGAAGAAAATATAAGAAGACACAGTTAAATGTTAGAGGAACAAAACAAAAAGATAGAATCCCTGAATGAACAGTATAAGAAACAAACAGGATGCATGAAGCAGATTCAAAGAGATATACAAGAAATCAAAAATTCTATTGAAAGTTGCCAAAACCACCTCAACGAAAGTGAAGATAGAATTTTAGACCTCAAAAAGATTGCAGTTAGTGAACAGGAAAGGAAAGATCTTTTAAAAATAACAAGGAATCAGGAACTAACAATTCAACAGCTGCAAGATGATGCAAAGAAAAGCAACGTAAGATTAATAGGGATAAATGAAAAAGAAGAGGCCAACACAAATGATATCAAGAGGCTATTTACATTGGCCCTGAAGCAAGGCCAGCAGATTGCTGTAGCTGCTGGTTTCAAACAGGAGCCTAAAGAGAATTCTTTCTGTGGTCTGTTGGCCATTTCAGAACTTTGGAAATGGAATGGGTAAATCATCAGAAAGAAATAGCAGGTGAGTATGGC
>PVJX010031551.1:0-21136 GCA_004027295.1 Dolichotis patagonum
GAAATGCAAATTAAAACAGCATTGGGATATCATCTCACACCGGAAAGAATAGCTGCCATCAAGAAATCAACTGATAACAAATGTTGGCGAGGCTTTGGGGAAAAAGGAACACTGCTCCACTGTTGGTGGGAGTGTAGACTGGTGCAGCCACTATGGAAATCAGTATGGAGAATTCTCAGAAGACTAGGATTGGAAGCTCCATTCAACCCAGCTATTTCCCTCCTGGGTATTTTCCCAGAGAAACTGAAAAGTTCATATCACAGTGATATATGCACACCCATGTTCATAACAGCACAATTTGTAATAGCTAAATCTTGGAAACAACCAAGATGCCCATCAACTGCAGAGTGGATGAAAAAGATGTGGTATTTTTATACAATGGAATATTACTCAGGTATAAAAAAGAACGATCTTGAGGCCTTCATAGGTAAATGGAGACAACTTGAGACTCTCCTCATTAGTGAAATAAACAAGAATCATATTTATAAATATCACATTGCATCTCTAGTGTAAAAAGTAATAAGAACTGTAGGAGTAATAAAACCCAAAATGTGTAATTGCTACTGTAAAAAAGAGAGGAAAAAATGCTCTAAAGAGTATAACTGCATGTGTGTTTAAGTGTGTAAGATAGATGTCCATATTACTCTTTTTGTTAGAATGTTGAGCAGAACTGTTAACAGTCTCATTGTTTGAATGTTTTTGTACTTTGTATGTTTTAACTTTGTAATTTTAACAACTATTTCCAATGATGACTGTATGTAACTTATCAATGGTGATTTCTTAGTATTTTTGTTTTTGTTTTTGCTTTTTGTTGTGGTTGTTGTTCTTTTTTTTCTTTTTTTTCTTTCCCCTTTGGAATTCTGTATTGTTACTACCCTCTTTCTGTTTTGTTTGTTTTTTTTTTCTTTCTTCTTCTCTTTAAATAAAAAATTTTTAAAAAAGTATTTGTGAATTTTTATTTGGATAAGATTTTAATTACATTTTCAATTATATTTTGTCATCTGGGTTTATTAAAATTTTTATATCTTCTAGATTCAGTTTTGGTAATTTATATGTATCTAAGATTCTGTTCATTTCTTTTGTGTTAACAGTCTTATTAAAATAAAGATTATTGATGTAGATACTGATGATCTTCTAGATTTACATAGGTTCTATTGTGATTTCACTTTTTCATTTATATTTGTATGTATTTGAAACTTTCCTTTCTTTCTTTCATAAGGTTGGCTAAGGCCTTTTCAATTTTATTTAATGTTGCAAAGAACCAACTCTTTGCTTCATTGATTATTTGTATTATTTTCTTATTCTCAATTGCATTAATTTCTTCTCTAATCTTTATAATTTACTCTCTTTTCCAAGCTTTGAGCTTGAATTGCTCTTCTTTTCCTGGATGTTTAAGTTTCACCTTTAGGTTGTTTATTTGATCTTGTTCTGTTTCCCTAATTTGAGAGACCTCCACCATTAATTTTCTTCATAGGACTGCTTTCATTTTGTCCTATGAATTCCAGTACTTTGTAATGGTATTATCATTTAATTGTAGACATTGTTTTACTTCAAATATGACCCATTGGTTTTTCAGGAGGATGTTATTTGTTTTCCATGTGTTTATGAGTTTTTGTACTTTTTTTTGCTGTTGATTTCCAATTTCATTGAATTGTGTTCTAATAATATTTAGGAAATTATTCCAGTTCTTTGTATTTACTTAAGCATGTTCTATGAGCAAGTATGTGGTCTGCTGTGAAGAACATTCCATGCACAGCTGAGAAGAATGTGTATGCTGATGTTGTGGGGCATGACACTCTGTAGACCTGTATTAAGTCCACTTGTTCTCAGGTTTGGTTAAGTTCTGATATTTCTTTGTTTATTTTTGTCTAGTTGTTTCTGTCTGTGACAGTGGAGAATTAAGATCCCCCATTACAATTGTATTGTGCTTATGTGGTTTTTTGTGTCTATTAATATTTATTTTATAAAGTTGACTGTACTGACATTTGATGCATATATATTTATGACTGTTTTCTCTTTCTTTTACAGTTTTCTCTTAACAATACTTAGTTGCCAGGGGTTTAGCTCAGCAGCCTAAGTGCCTGCTTGGCAAACATGAGGTCATGAGTTCAATCTCTGGCACAAAAGCAAAACAAAACAAAACAAAACAATATTTAGTGACCTTCTGTTGGTATATTTTTTAAACATCCATATCTTAAATCCATCTAGATGTAAAAACGCTAACACTTCCTATTGTGGTGTATTGTATTGGTGATGTTGATTTTATAATGATTTGGTAATGAATGATGGCAATAACTTTTTAGTATAATTCTTAATGGAGCACTTGACAATCACAATTAGGCAAATATGACAGTTATTTTCTGTAAAAATTTTGTCATGTAGCTAAAAAATTGTTTGGAAATTCTATTGGAATTTCATTTCATTTTGTCGTGCTTCATTAAATTTTCTATGACTTACTTTTACCTTTGGTGGGTACAATACAGACACCCACAATTTAAAGGAGTGATTTTGCTCAGATTTTAATGGGATTCAGTCTATGGTCAGCTGCCTCTAAGGCAGAAACATGGCAGAAGGGAATGGCAAATGAATGTTGCTCGCCTCATGGAAGTCAAGAATCAGAGAGAGAATGGAGGAGCCAAGGGCAACCATACACCCTTTCAGGTCATGCCTCTTTTGCACTGTCTCTTCTGATCAAGTCCCACATCCAAACACATGAGACATGTTGGAAACACTTTAGATCTAAATCACAACAGGTGTAAAATGACCTAAAAGTATGTATATGAGCCTGCATCAGAATTATTTGTGGTAGATTAAAAAGTGTGACTATAATACCCTGAATTTTGCCTCACCAAAAAGTGGAGTCTATTTTCCTGGCTTTGAGTCTGTATTGGCCATGTATCATATTTTTGAGTGCCATCCTGGAACGACTATTCCAAGAAGAGGTCATGGGTAGGACCACATGGATAAAGAAGTTTAGTTATGCCATATCCAAGCTGAGTTCACTGCCTAGCTGTTCAAAGTATTCAAAATGTAGCTTAATAAATAACCCATTGGAAAGATCACAAGAACATCCCAGGAAACCCGCAGAATTGTGAGAAATTATAAATTGTTGGTTTATGCCATTGCATTTTGAGGTAGTTGGTTTATAGAAGCAAACTGAGTATACAGTTCTAGAGGATTCTCATCTCAGCTGTGCTCATCATAAAGAATGTGTAGCAGAAAAAATGCAAAACTAGCAAACCTGATTGCTAATAAGAATGCATCTCCTATTTTACTTTTAAAGTTGTGTCTACCCTAGTTTTATTATTATTATTATTAATTATTATTTTCTATATATTTTGAGGATAAATACAAAACTGCTATACTTTGGAAATGAGTCCATGTATATAGCGAGATCCTTGGACAAGCCGTGAGCTTGTTATATTATGTAGCTCCTTGTGATTTTCATATGCTGAACTCTTAGTTACTAAATGTCAGACAGTTTTCTGTTTTAAAATTCCTAAACCCATTGTCCCCAAGATTCTGAAATTGCCCTATGATTGGATGTTAGAATCAAGAGGAATTCACAGTGCAGTGAAGCACTTTTTGTAATTGTCATAAGCTTGCATAAAATATGGGAAACCAATTTCCCTTTATAAGTCTTAGTATCCTCAACTATAGAGCAAGGTATATGAATTATATGTATCCTACACTCCTTTCTAATCTAAAACATCAATGATTTTCCTTCCCATTACATTTTTTCTGAGAATTTTGAAAATGTTATGTAATGCTACTTGAACCTTATAATTTAAAAAATTCTTTATTCATTATTGCTATTATATGTTGCTTTCAAATTCTAATTTCCTACTTTAGCCATTTATTTCCTGTGCTCTAGGCCAAAAAATCTCAAAGAGTAATATATATGGACCAGTAAAATTGTTGCTATTGATAAAAATACCAATAAAACTTGTGGAACACATACTTTACTGTTTAAAATGATTGAACTAGAAGACATTCTGTATTTAGTAAGACACTTAAGAAACACAAAATTTCGTGGCTTTAAATCAATGTGATTATGTCTCACACTTCTGTGAGTCATAGGGCTCTCCTGATCTATGCTATGGTTTTGTGGTCTAGTATGGCTTTATTCAGCATACCTGATGGATGGAATGATATAATCTGTGGCAATTGGGATGCTTTGGCTCATGTAATCCATTAACAAGGTAGTCTAGGCTTGTTTATATGTGGTATTTTTGAGGTTTCCAAGAGAAGCAAAAAAGATCAAGCCCTAATGTGCAAGTACTTATCAAGCTTGGGTTTGTATCATATTTGTTATTGTCCCATTGGCCAAAGCAAGTCACACTGCCAAACTCAAATTCCAAGAGGTGGAGGAAGAGATTTCAGTTCTCAATGGAAGAAGCTTCAAAGTCATGTTGTGAAGGAGCATAATAGATACAGATATAGAAAGAATGTGTAGCCATTTTTTGCAGTCTATCATAGTTCCTGAGATTATATACATGGATTCTAAATTTTGCTATATCACTTCTCACTGAATAGTAAACATATCTTAGTTTTCTAAACATATTTTCTTTGGAAAAGCCATTTTTTTTCCTTTTTAGTTCTGTTTTTGCAGTGCTAGGGATGGAATCCAGAACCTCACACATGCTAGGCAAGCATTCTATTACTGAGCTACACTCTCAGCTCTGTCATTTCCCTCCTTTTAATAAGGTTGATAACCTCTAGCCTGGGAAGCAGTGCCATGCTCAGAGCCCCGCCAGAATGGAAAAGCCAGACCCTAGCCTCTTCCCGTGAGTCAGCACCACGTGCGGACTGGGGATAGAGAGAACAAAGGTCACATCAGCGAGCAAATTGAGTCTGGGAAGCAGTGCCATGCAAGAAGCCCCACCGGACAGGGAACTGCCAGACACCAGCTCCTTAGGGCACATGGGCTGGCAAACAAGAAGTACCATCTCATAGACCTTCCCTCTTATGTAATCGACTGGCTTATCTGGAGAAACACAGGCTGTGATGATAGCTATGGAGGTGAAATGCAATTGGATGCCTGTGGTGTTTTGGTGATCACTGACATTGCAGGTCTATGGCCAGTGGTCTGATCATAGGTTCAGAGGATAGCAGTACACAGTGTAGGGGATCTCCTTCTGAGGGTTGCAGCCACTGTTTATTCCCTATGGTCTTTTTTTGGAAGTTCTATATTGTTTCCATTGTTTTGTTTGGTTGGATTTTGTTCTCTTTTGTTTTGCTTGATTATGTCAAATCTGATGGTAGGAGAAGCTGTTTCAAAGATATCAAGATATATTATGGTAGCAATTTTGGATTTGCTATAGGCTTATTTTGAAGTTCTTTGTTGCACTCATTGTCTTGTTTTTATTGTTTCTATTTTATTCTGTTCTGTTTGATTTTTACTATGTCCAAAGTTATCTGTAGCTATTTTGAAGACATCAAAAGGCATTATGGTAACTATTGTTGATTTTGTAGCACTTTTAGGCCTATACCTCTTACACTGGTTTGTTTTGATTTGTTTTATTCTGTTTTATCTTCTTTAAAATAAAAAAAGATTGATAACCCCTATTTCACTTCAAACATACTGAAAGTTAGTTTTAGAAACTTTACAAATGAATACAAGCAGTAACAAGACAGTAAAAATAATATCTGATTTTGTTACTAAAAGATAACTGTTATCCTTTTACTTATATAGGAATCAAACATTATGAAAGTTAAGAATTTGTTCTTATTATATAATCTCAATATTATGGTTGCATTAAATGTTACATATATGTAATAGAATGTATTCAGAATTCATTATGTTTCCATTATTTTAAACACTTTCAGCAGATTTTCTCTACAAATTTTCCATAGTTAATCTTTTAATATATTAATGTATAGATTATTTTTCATTTTAAGGAGAATAAAACCAAACAAAAGAAAATAAAATAGAGCCAATCAAAACAAAATAGTGAACACAATACAGGACTTCCAAAAAAGATAATAGGATATCAATAATGGCTACCATAATGCCTCTTGTTATCGTCAAAGTAGCTGCCTATACCATAAGACATAATAAAATCAAACAAAACAGTATAAAATCAATAAAAAAGCAATAAAAATCATATAGGACTTCAAAACAAGACAATAGGTAATCAACAATGGCTACCTTAATATATCTTGTTCTCTTTGAAATAACTACCCATACCATCAAACATAATAAAATAAAACAGAACAGAATAAAACCAAACCAAACAAAACAATGAAAACAATCCAGAGCTTCAAAACAAGATAACAGGAAATTAACAATGTCTACCACTTCCCCTTTTTAGATGTTTCCTCCGCTTTCATTTTTACAATATCTGTTGTACATTTTGGATTCCACAACTTCCTCAATTTCTTATACTAGAAAGACAACACGATGTTTACCCAGTGTGAGTGTGAACCATTTCACCAATGCGCATGATCTCATCACATTCATTTACATACAAGAGTCTCATGATTATCCTCATTTATAGCTGAGTAGCTTTCTATTACATAAAAATGACATATATTTCCTATCCATTCTTCAGTTGATGGGCAAGCTACCCCTGCTTTTATCTGGTTCCCTGTTGCCTGGAACATTGTTTTTTCTCCATTGACTTTTTAAGTCTATGAATTTCTTTTCTAGTTAAACGCTTTCTGTAGACCACATATTGATGGATCTTGTTTCTTGACCCACTCTGTCCCTGTTTCTTTTTATTGGTGAATTGAGGCCATCTACAGTAATGGTTACAACCATCATGTACTGGCTTATCTCTGCCTTGCTATTTTCCTGCTACTGGCTCTGTACTTCCCCCTCCACATTCAATTGCCTGCCCTTCTTGGTGATCTCCCTCTGCCACTGTTCCTAGAACTGTGCTCATTTTTTATCTTTCTCTAAAATGTCCTTTAGTATTCTTTGTAGGGTTGGTTTGGTGGTCATGAGTTTCCTCAGTTGTTCTTTGTCATGGATATATCTTGTTTCTCTATTAATTTTGAAAGATAGTTTTCTAGAGTACATCAATCTGGGTTGGAAGTTTTTATCTTTCAGGATCTGAAATGCTTCACCCCAAGTTCTTCTTGACTTGATAGTTTGTACTGAGAAGTCTGTCGAGTTTCTGATGGTTTTTCCTTTATAGGTGATCTGTTTCTTTTTTCTAACAGATTTTAATTTTCTGTTCTTGTACTGAATTTCTGGGATCTTGATTATTATGTGTCTGGGTGTAGATTTATTATTTTGGGGGGGCTAATTGGAGTTCAATATGCCTCACTTATCTTAATGTCAGGTCTTTTTCCCATGTTTGGGATGTTTTCTGCTATTACTTCTGTAAATAGTCATTTCATGTGATTTATGTTGATCCCCTGCTTTTTTGGTGACGTCTATCACTCTTAAATTATTTTTGTTTACATTGTTTTTTTTTTTTTGTACTGGGGATCAAACTCACAATCTTGTGCTTGCCAGGCTGCTGCTTATGTTGTTGAGCTGCATCTCCAGCCCCTGCATTGTCTTGGAGCTGTTGAATTGTTATTTCTTGATTCCTTGTTATTTTAAAAAGATCTTTCCTTTCATGATCACTAGCTGCAATTCTGTCTTCAAGCTCTAAGAATCTATCTTCAGTTTCTTTTAGGCAATTTTGTCAGCTTTCAATGGAGCTTTTAATTTACTAGATATCTCTTTGAAGCTGTTTCATGCATTCCAATTCTTTTCTATATTACTCATTTAAAGTTTCTTTCATTTTCCTATACTCCTCTTTTTAAACAAATCTATGTCTTCTTTAGATACACTTAGTAACACTTTTATTACATTTGTCATTTCTTCTTTGACCTGAGATACTATTTCTGATCTGATTTCTTTTAAAGAATATTGAATTCGTTTCTTTACTTCAATTGCCATCATCCCAGAAATTTCAGGCGTGCAACTTCCAATTTCTTTCATGTCTATTTCTGGAGGCCTTGTTTTGTGTGGGCTAGAGGCCAGAGATTTCTTTTTGATTTTGTCTTGACATTTTCCTGGTTTCCTCTGGATGAGCCAGGTATGGGGTCCCAAGTGTTTCTTGCATTGGCTACCTGTCCATGGTGTAGGGGAATGGGTCAGACACCCGAGTCTCTCCTAACCTAGGTTTCTGGGGGTGGTGGTAGGGGACAGAATGGGCTTCTCCAGACATGCATGGCTTCTCCAAGTTGTGTCTGGCTCATTCTCCCAGCCTACCCTGGCTACAGCTCCCTGATGATGGCCATCAGGCTCACAGGGGTGGGGTTGGCTGCTTCTCTCTGCCCACACTGGCTACCTCTAATTTATAGTTTATGCAACAAATCGCCGCAAATACAGAGGCTTACATAAGAGATATAAGATGAACAAGGTACTTATTTCTGTTTCAGGTAAAAGCTCAAAGGTAGATGAGAATTTTAGATTGAGAAAATATTTCTATTTTACCAGAGTATTCAGTTTTCCAGGCTAGTGAGTAAACTTGGCCTAAGGTTGCTGTCCTAGTTGTGAGTGTTTATCAGACATCAATGAGGGAGGGGAAAGTTGTTTCTAGAAATATATTCATCTCAAAGATGATTTCAAACTTGTGTATAAGACTTTCGTATTCTAACAGCTCAAACTTAGTCAAATAGCTACACCTAGCTGTAAGGGTAGCCATGTATCAGCCGAAATTTGGGGAGGCTGTTAGCAAAAGAAAGAAAATAGATACTGGGAACACTTCATAATTTCTGTTATTTTAATCTAATAGTGTATATCTAGATGATTTTTTCCCTCCTTAAACATTCAGCTCTACTTTGGTGACTATTTTTTGCTTTGTTCTACCCTGTGTCCATTGCACTCTGTGAAGTAATAGCATTTCATTTTCTTTTAGAACACTGGCAGACCCTGAAGTTTTGGATGGGGCCAGTTCCCATTTTCTTCCCTATACTTCTCTCACTATGGGACTATATATATGATCTTGCTTTGAGCAGTAGAGCTCACACTTGGTTTTTTTTTTAATTGAAAGTATTGAGAAGTTGAAGCTTTCTAATTTTCCTGTTGAGACAGCTGAGCTATTAGGATGAAAGAGGGGAAAGAACCTAAGAGAAAATATAGATGAATGATAAATAGATATAGATAGATGGAATCCTGAGGATGTTATTTGAATCCTGGATTCAATCCTGGATTTCCTGGATTTCTTCCAGGAAGAAAGATTCTTCTTCCTGAAGAATCCTGGAATTTTTCAGGAAGAAAGATTTTCCATGCACTTTTAATTACATTATTTACATTATTATTTTACAGTATTTTGTTTGAGCCATCTTATATTTGATTTCTTTTAATTACAAAGGAATGATGGTGGATACCATATTTCTTACGCTTTGTTTCCTTAGTATCACTGCCTTTCTATCTAGGAGTATATGAATTCAAATATTGTCATCTAAGGGCAAAATTCTTCCCAATACGGTTAAACTGACAAATTTATTTTTTTAACCTTTAGTGGACTGCTATCGTAAGTTCAGATGTCAACCCTTATAGACAATCAATTGTTATTGGATTTAGCTTCTCCTATCCCTCCTATTTCTCTTTATTATCCAACATACTATACAAACATAGAAAGGAGATTAAGAGTTAGGTAGTAAAGAGGAGAATCATGGTAGTGAATGTAGAACTTATATATAAATTTAAAAATCTCACCTATTTTGAGTCATTAGTTGACCTTTGTTCCAACTCTCAATTGGAGTGATTAGATGATAGAATTGGTCTGGAGTGAGGCAAATTGAAAGTTGTCAGTAAAAGTGGTTCTCCAGGTATTGTGAGTGGCATGAATAGGATGTTTGGAGGGAGGCCAGTGACATCCTGCAGAGACTGAGGTATTTGAGTGTCATTAAATTCATTATATAGCTTTTTGTGTTGCTTTCATTTTTATTCCATCTCCTAACAATTTGAGGGTTAAGGTCAGCCATTTCCCTACGCTTAGATTTCTTTTTAATACACCTACCAGGACAGAAATGCTGTTGATTCATTACTAAGATATCAGAACATATCAGTGCAAAAATCTTGTATCTCTTCCAGTTCAGTAACTGGTGTTGAGATACTGATATGAAACTATTGACAGAAATAGAGAATAATATGACTAATTAAGGAAATCCCAGATTAGGACTTTGCTTTCCTTCTTTATAAAGCTTATGGGGATTTAGTCACTGATAAAGACTCATAAAAAATTAACATTCTTTGGGATGGGAAGGTCCATTCCCATGATAGTGACTTTAGTCTACTGATAGGAAATCTCGCTAATTAAAAATTTATTATTTTATTTAAAATGGAGGATAGTGACAAAGTTCACAGGTTGTAAAATTACTCCATTCATGCTATGTCCTATACATCCATTATGAACTGTGACCATTTCTAGCCACATGACCTACTACTGGTTGCCTCCAACAATACCCTTGAGGAAGGTGATAGGTAAGTGGGATGGGTAGAAGAGCTAGTACAGATAATGAACACTGCCTTTAGAATAACTAACACCGTTGGGCTCTATTATTTGACATGCACCAGCGGTGTTCCCTGTGGCAATATTTTCAATAGACTTGAAATTTCATCTTCATGGATTATTTTGACCAGTGTGGGTGAATTTCAGCACTATATGAACATATTATAGTCTTATTTTAAAAAGATGTTGCTCACCATCCCCATAGCAGCTCTTTTAGCTGACTTTTTGTTATTTTCCCTTGTTATTGTGTCTCGGCAGGAACCATATTGGAGGAAATCAGCAGATCAACAGAATGCTGCTGGTGTGCTGGAGCTTTTGTTTGTGCTTGTGTGCCAGTGTAAACATGAGCAGCATTTCATTCACTCCCCCAGTGCTTGTTATTTGAAGCCATTTCCGCAGCATGGTATCCCACAATATTAAGGAAAAGTTGAGTCCACTATTACTTGAATGAAACTGAGAATAAAAGAACCCATTCTTAGTACAGAGAAAATTTGTCCATGCTCAAAGTGAAGGAAATCACCACAAATGGGCCATACCTTTTTCTATTGTTGTTAAACCTAAGCAGACCTATTTCATTGGACTATAATACTTACTCAGCCTCTGAATTTTTCTGCACTTATCATGATTAATTTTTGTTGATTCCTTTTTAATGTTATTTATGAGGATTTTTAGAGTTAAAAATCTTATTAGCATTTTCTAAGCTTTAATGTAGTTTATGGTCATTTGTCTTTGATTTTATTTGCAAATATTATTTTTAGTGATCCTAATAATATACAACAGGTGAAAAACAAATGAATGCATTTGAAAAAATAATTCTCCCTTTTCATTTTGAGATATTTTTCAAAAATCTTTATTTTTGTTGGAAAATGAATTTTGTAGGTCAATCCACATGTAGTTGGTTTATTGTTTCCATTCAGTCAATCAGAATCACAGCAGGTGGGACATCCTTTGAGTTATCCAATCAAAATATTCAATGTTTGATACTATTATAACCTTTTCTAAAGAATAGTCCCAATAGATGTTAACTACATCCTTTTCGGGAAAATAATAGCTATTATCATTGCAATAATGGTGCTCTTTTAGGGGTAACTTCTGAGGTTGATATTTTTACTATATATGTAGTTCAATCAACTTTCATTATAAATATATTATGCTTTCATAGTGTAATGAGATACATAAATATTTATAAAATTTCCTATCCTCTTTACAATCTTGTAAGATGGATGCTATTGTTTTCATTTTGTAAAGGAAAAAAAGTAGCGTTGGAATGATTAAGTAACCCAGTATTACTAACTGGCAAGTGACAAAACCACAAAATGGACTCATGCCAACAAAATGTTAAAGTCTATGTTTTTCCAGCATCAAATTATCTCTAAACCCTGCAACATATACATTATTGTCAAAGTGAAGCCCTTCATTTTGGTAGTGGCCCATATAACCATTTTAATGATGCTTTAGTGGAAATATTTCATAGACATCAAAAAATGGTAAAAGAAACATAAGACACACTCCCCATTGGTATTCTACAGAGTTTCTCTGTTGATTTCACTCCCATTTTAGAATATTGCATTTAATTACCTGTCAAACATATATGTTAGCTTTCTGCAGGCAGGAGGGTCAGCCCAATTAGTGTTGTTACTTTTTCATTTACTTTTCTGAATATGCCTAATGCATTTCAAATCTGTCCTCAACAACAATAACAATAACAATTTCAAGTAGAGAGCTTTTAAGAGTAAATCTTTTAACCCTAAGACCCTTGAAGTAAATTAATTTAACTTTATAATTAGCTTGGAGAATCACTGAGAACGTCAAAAATTGTTTAATTGTTTATTTAATTGTTTTTGTATATTTTTTTCAGGGCAAATAAACATGATTCTGGATTCCCTTAGATCATCTTCTGTGCTTTTCTAGTAGAGTCAGAGGATTTTTTTTTCTCACTGAAACTAAACAAGCCCATGAGCTTTATAACTGCCCTTTTTAATACTGAAATTATTATTCTACAAGCCTTTTCTCATTTTCTCTGTTTTTGCCTCTATATGCTGCGCTAACAAAAAAGAGAAGTTTTTGCTTATATCCTTGAAAGTCATTAGAGACGAAGTGATGCTCTGTTTAGCTGGCTAGAATGAAATGTTGCTGAGGTCAAGGCAATTCAATTACATTAGGAAACATTTAAGATTGTTGGCTCAATTAGCAAAAATTGCTTCCAACTGGGTATTCAAACTTCTATTGAACATGACATTTACCACAGTATCTAGATTCCACCAAGGAGAGAGATCTCATTAGATATTAACTGTCTGTACTTGGGACACTATGTAGTTTATAAGATACTAGATTGCCTACAACTTATTTGTTGACTTCATTATTTCACCATTTTTTAAAATGAGGGTTTTCACTTCATGTTTAGAAAATTATGTACCTCTTATCCATTGAATCAAACACTCTCTTCAAATACTTCCAAACCAAATGTTGGTTAGTTCAGTGGGTGTTTTGAATAAGCCCGGGAATTGGTCCAGACACATGGTCCTATTTACCATCTTACTAATTATTGCTCTAGAATTTAATGTGTTCACTGAAGTATGAATACAAATTCCTAAGGATATTAGACTTTCTACGGCAACAATTTTGCTGATGGCTCAGCTTCTTGTCTATGGTTGGGATAAATTCAATCTTATTCTTGAAATTCATCTCAATGTGATATTGTATAGTATTTTACAGGTTTCAAAAGTATGTTCAAGGTTTCTTTCATATCTGACTCTCTAAAAATATTTTGATATAGGCAGAGCAGATTTTTTATATCCATTTTACACAGGAAGAGATTGTGAAATATGTGGGTAGAATTGTTCAGTGCTTAAACAGAAATATGCTCTGTTTATGCAGTGGTTCTTCACTTGTAAATTCAGTTTGATAATTTTTTTCTTGTAAGTTATACTCCCATTGCTTATATTCAGAGATGCAGTTATCATATTTAAGGTTTTACTGTATTTTATTGTAGCCCATTACCTGATGTCAGAGTCAGAGAAAAGAGAGACATCATTACTTGAATATGTAAAAGAACAATGTATCCTTGAACACAGTAGGCATTATCTTTTGCTCAGAGTTCTTGTGAAGTTCTTTTGGTAGACACTGATCTCTAAAGGATCCAATTTTTACATTGTTTATTGCTCTATAAACTACCATGTGGTAGTAGCAAACCATCTAATAAGGTCTTGGAATGTTATATGTGATATGGATCTCATGAATCTCATTAATTTAAAGTCCTAAAATCTGTTTGAGTAGTAAAACTTGGTTCAGAAGAACCACTCAGAAGTCCTAATGAGCCATTGATAAAAATGTTTGATATATAGAAATCCTAACACTAGGATGGTGGATCAGTAAGCAGCAAAACAGGGGGACTCTCTGGGAAAAACAGCTCAGAAGCCAGAATAAAGCATCCTGGAGAAGACCAGATGGAGGGAGGTGGATCCTCTCAACCCAGGAAGAAACTAAAAGGAAGGGAGCTGGTCAAACTCCTGGTCACAGTGCTCTTGCTGGAGTCACTTGGATTCTTGGTCATGGTGCTCTTGCTGGGGCCAATCGGACTTGCTTTCATGGTGCTCTGGCTGGGGCTGCTCGGATTCGCAGTTGAGGCACTCTTGCTGCTGGAGCACCAGTTGTGCTGAAGTTGGGGGTTGGTGAGCCCAACAGAGAACATAGCTGGAGTGGAGACCTGCAATAACCCACAGTGAGTGCTCAGAATTTGACCCTCCTGTGGGAAAGGGGTGACTGACTGGATGACATATTGGTATTGGGCAGGACAGGCCTGAACAAGTCACTACCTGAAAGGTAGTGACTTCAGTTGGTTGCTCCCTGCCCAGAAAAGATTGGTGGGATCTGCTTGGGCTGAGTCACACCCCTGCCTGGGACCCAAGAGCCAGGGATGAAATTGTCCCTGAAGTTGTCCTGAACCAGTTTTGTCCACATGGCACACACTAATGTGGTGAATACCCTGCTGGTAGAATGGCTTGGAGGGGAGGGGTCGGCCTACATCACCCCTGCTTGCACCTCAGTGACCAACAGCAAACTGGAGAGGGCAGAAATCCCTAGCCAGTGTGCTTCAGAAGAACAATAACCAACAAGGAAAGGGGCTGGGACCTCCACCATACACCTGTATGGAAGAAACCAGAAACATGACAAGAGAAAGAAATAAGAAAAAGCCTCCAGCCCCCAATCCAGGGAAAATTGGTCCAGGAGAGGTAAATACAGAAGAGATTGAGGGCAGCAAGCATGCAATATCAGACACGGCATCAGCTGACATAAAGAAATATCTCCATGACATTATAGATGAACTCAAAACTGAAATATTTATATAAGTAAAGCAAGATGTAAGAAGATTAATAAAAGAAATGCTAAGCACCTCTCAAGAAGATGCAGATGGAAGAATGGAGGAACACAAAAAAGGAGAGAAACATTTGATGAAGAATATTTAAAAAAACCCTAGAATACATGAAACAGATTCAAAGAGATTACCAGGAAATTAAAAAGTCCATTAAAAGCTGGTAAAATTGCCTGAAAGAAACTAGAGATAGATTAACAAAACTTGAAGATAGGTTTGCAATGTGTGATCATGAAAGGAAAGATCTCTTAAAAATAACAAGGAAATGGGCAGTAACAATACAAAGGCTAGAAGACGACAAGAGGATCTATAACTTAAGAATAAAAACTGTGAGTGAAGAAGCAGTAATAAACACATAGGCTATACAAAGGCTACTCACAGAAATAATTAAGGAAAACTTCCCAGGCATAGGAAAAGGAAATGATATTCATATGTATGAGGCATACAGAACTCCAGTGAGCTACAACCAAACAGATCTACAGCCAGACATATAATAATCAAGATCCCAGAAATTCATCACAAGAACAGACTATTAAAAGCCATCAGAGAAAAACAGATCACCTATAAAGGAAAACCCATCAAAATCATGACAGACTTCTCGACACAAACCATCAAATCAAGAAGAGCTTGGAGCAAAGTATTCCAAGCCCTGAAAGAAAATAACCTCCAACCCAGATTGATGTACCCTGCAAAACTGTCTGTTTAAATTAATGGAGAAACAAGATGCTTCCATGTCAAAAAGGAACTGGGGAAGTTCCTGACCACCAATCCAACCCTACAAAAAATACTGAAGGACATTCTAGAGAGAAAGAAAAAAACACCTAGATTTCAGGAACAGTGGCAGAAAGGCCTCAATGAACAGGTCACACAGTGGAATGAAGGAGAAAAGTAGACAAAAGTAGACAATGGCAGAAAAATACCATAGTAGAAATGAGGCAGAGAAGGTTGGCTGTAATCTCTAACATAGATGGCCTTGATACACTAACAAAAAGAAACACAGGCAGAGTAGTTCAGGAGATAGGCTCCATCAAGATGCTCTGTATAGGAAATATAATTAATCTGAAAGAGGGTTTATGGACAGAAAGTCAAATATAAGAAAACAATGCTCTATGTGACAGGGAACCAGAGAGAAATAGGAGCAACTTGTCTAGTACCTAGAGATACGTTGGAAAGACATGACATTTCTGTGCAATAGGAAACTACTCAGCTATAACAAAGGAAAACCTTGAGGCTTTTGTAGGTAAAAGAATGCAACTTAAGATCAAGCCCAGGGGTAAAAAGGTTCAGAACCACTTAGGTAAATAGCCAGTTGCCCTCCCCCACCTAATACTAAACCAAAATGTACAAGGCACCCTGTGAAAATGAAAGGGGAGGAATTGTCTAAAAAAGGAAGGCAGAGGATAGTGTTAATAATGTATCAGTATTTAAAATCCACATTATTCTCACTGCTCTGTTTAGCTTGATTATATTCTGTTCCAGTTTGTCTACTTGTACTAGATTTGAGCGCACAGACAGCTATCCCCAAAATAGCAGGATATATTATGGTAACTATCCTTAATTTCCTATTAAGTTAATCTGAAGCCCTGTATAACTTACACTGTCTTATTATGACTGATATTATTTGAATCTGGTTTGTTAGGTCACTGTTTTGTCTTGGCTGATTTTATTCAAACCTGTTATGATTGATAGTACCAAGTCTGAGAATATAGGCAACTACTCTGAAGATGACAAGATTCACTAGGATACCCACTCTTGTTTGACTATTACATGCTTTTGAAGTCTTATGTCTCCAAAGTTTTGTTTTTATTAATATTATTATGTACTGATATGTTCAATTATACTATGCCTGATGATATAGACAATTCTATTGAAGATAAAAACAGACATCATAGTAACCATTGTAGATCACCTTGTATTGTGGTTTTACATGACTTTTTTGTTTCATGTTTTTCTAGGAATTTGTTTTGGTTTGTCTTGCTTTGTTTTGTTTTCCCCTCTAATACAGAAAGGATAGATATACATGTAGAGGCTCATGCATGCGTAGAACTTCTAAACAGTTTATAAGAACTGATTGTATAATGCATGATGAAATGAACAACTACTTTGAAGAAAAAGAGACACTATGGTACCCAGTACTGATTCTGTAGCATCATAATGTGAAATCCAGCAATACTATTATTCTTTGTTCAGAGTGATTTTAATCTGTTTTGTTTTGTTTAATTTCAACATACATGACGGTATAGACAGCTATTTTGAAGAGAAAATGAGTCACTATGACAGCCATTGTTGACTACCTTATTGTCTGGTCTTGAAGACCCAAAATAACTTCATCATCCTCTTCAAATCAGTTTTATACTATGTTGTTTTGTATAAATTCACTGTATGTGAAGATATGGACAGCTATTTGGAAGAAAATAAGGGACAATATGATAGACAGTGAAGATCTCCAGTTGTCTTGCTTTGAAATCTGTGTCTCTTACATTGCTTTCTTATGTTCTGTTTTGTTGTGTTTAATTTTACACTCTTTCAAATAAAATTAAAAAAAGAAATCCTAATGCTATGCTGATATGGCTGAACACATTAATTATTGTAATAAATAATTTTCAGCATTATTATATGGTTAGCACTGGGAAAGAGATAAAGATGATGACTATGACAACAATGAGCTTACAGTGTGGTCATATATACTTACAAACAAATTTTTTAGAAATGTACACTTTTAGTTAAAGACATCCTACTATAGTGATACATGCATATCCATGTTTAGAGCAACTCAAATTACAATACCTAAATCTTAGAAGCAGCCTATAGATCTTAGAAGCAGCGTTTGTCCATCAATACATGAATGGACAAAGAAGATGTGGCATGCATAAGCCATGGGACACCACTCAACTATAAAAAATGATAAATTTGAGTCATTTGTAGAAAAATGGATACACCTTGAAACCATAATGTTAAGTGACATAAATCAGACACACAAGCTTAAATAAGACATGAAATCTCTTATTTGAGAAACCTAAAGTATAATTTGTTTTTAAAGGTAGATATTACAAAACAGGGAGATAGATACTCTGCAAATGGTGAAGTAATCTAGAGATGGAGAGAAGGGGAAAGGTAGGAAGGGAAACAAGTAAAAAGAATTAAGATGTGTTACATACATGTATCATATCCCTACAGTGAATGTAATCATGTACAACAAACATGTACTAGTACAAAAAGAATTCTACACCTTTTATTGTGGTAACATATAGAGAATAAAATTTACCATTTTACCCATTCAAGTGTTCAAGTTTCCCAACCATCATCACTGTCCATTTCTATAACTTTTACTCCTCCAAAAGAAACTCTTCTCTCATTAACCAGTATCTCTCCATTCCTTCCTTCATATAGCCTCTGGTAATTTCCATAAAATTGTCTCTACCAGGCATTTCATATAAGTAGAATCATATCATAGTTGTCCTTTTCTGTCTATATTTTTAACTTATGATGTCAAGATTCAGATATGTTTTCTGAATTTCATTCCTTAATACTGTTTTGTCATATATGTATATATATATAATATTTTGTTTATGTGATTATATGCTGATAAGTGTACATTTTGAGATATCTCTTTTCTTTTCCTTTTCTTTCTTGACCAGGTAATATTTGATAACCTTCCCATCACTAAGGTGGAACTCTGGATAAACAGGAGATTCATTCAGATTTAACAAGTAAAAACACAAGATGTAAAACTAAAGTTGCATTTCAGATACAAAATAAATACCTCTTTAGAATATCACTGTTAAAGGCAATCTTTGGATGTACTGATATTAAAAATACTTATTTGATTTGACATTTAAATTTAACTAGGTATCCTATAATCTATCTGGTAATGTTAGAAGGAGGTCAAGTTCTTTAAAAATTTCCTTCAGACTACTATCTCTGTTATTTTCCCCTATGATCTGCCCTGTTTATCGAGCAGTGTTGAGAGAGTTCTCCTGTTCTCTAATTTTATCCTCCAACACTGAGTCATAGTCAAGGTTTTGAGACAGAAGCATAGTAGGAATAGTGATTTCAATTTTCCTGTACCAGAAGAAATAGTTCCTGGGAGTTCAGATGGTTAGTTAATGCCCCTTCCTGTAAAAGTAATATATGGAAAGCATCACTCAGTTCTAACACCACTTCTGTCATTTTAGGTATTTGTTACAACAGCACATCAATTTCTCAATACCAAAATCTGTATTTGTTTCTTAGGGCTGCTGCAACAAATATCATAGGCCGTGTGGCTTAAATAAGAGAAAGTTATTTTTCATAGTCCTGGAGGACAGAAATCAAAATCAAGGTGTCAGAATAGCTGAGCTCTCATGAAACCTCTCTCTTTGGATTGTAGTTGGCTTTCTTCTCCTATGTATTCACCCAGTCTCTCCTGACTGTGTGTCTGTGTCCTAGTTTCCTCTTCTTATAAGGAAGTCAGTCAGACTGAACTAGGTCCACTCTAGTGAATTTGTTCAACCTGAATTGCCTCTTTAAAGGCTTTCTTTCTAAAAACACACATTCTATGACACTAGGGGAAGGAATGTCAACAAATGAATTTTGGTGAACACAATTCAGCCCATAGCAGTTACCTTCAACCAACATTTATATTTTAAGACAGTCATTTAAATTTTGAAATTAAATACTTTTTCCTTTGAAAACACAACTTAAAGTATCAGCAAAAAGATGGGTAGAATTTTTAAAATGTAAAAAGCAAGTGCACAAAGGTCATAAATACATATTTTTATACTTCTTTCTTCAATTAGCTTAATCAAGTGTATCAGTTAGCTTTTGCTATGATAATGCTGTACAACAAATCACCTTAGACAAATGATTTGAGACAATGGTACTTGATTATTATTGAAACATCCATAGGTCAGTGGGAGGAATTCTTTTGATTTTGGCTTGGTTAGCCTGGGTTTGCCTCATCATGTGTCTCCTCTTTCTTGAGCCAGTGGATTAACTAGGGCATGTTTTTATGGATGTGATGGAAATACAAAAGTGGTGAGATGAATTATACAATGCCTTTTAATGTCTAAAGTCTTAACTGACATTGTCACTTCTATCCACACTCTATTGACCAAAGCAAGACTTATGGCCAACCAAGTCCCACATCAATGATGTCAGGATATTCACTGTGCTTCTAGTGGGATGAACAGTTAAGTAACTTGACAAGGGGGGTAGATACAGGAATATGAAATTTAGGACTATATACTGAAACAGGGAGGTCCATAGATATGACCTACAGGTTCTTAGATTTAAGATTTCATTTTCTTACTAAAAAATTGAGATTGAAACAGAAGATACAAACTTAGTATTTCCTGGTGGTTGATATTGTCGAAGAGCCTGTGTGCTTTGTCACAGTATCAACAAATCAGACCTACTCCGTCTGAACACAGGTTCACCCAAGGAGATCCCTCCCTCTCGATATTCTCTTCCTTACCTGGACTTGGCTTTGTCTCCTCTTTAGAACATTGTCTTTTTGGTCTTTTACTCTATGAGACTCTGTCACATGTAAGAACAGCTGGTTCACTAGCTTCAGTAAAGGTTATTTGGGGAACTGAGGCTGGGTAAATGGTTTGTGGTCAACTTGTAAAGAAGGCAAAATAATTGGGAATTTAGCTACTATGCCAAAGAAGCCTCTGAAATACGAATTCTTCTAGAAACTTAAAACATTTTGTGGAATTAAGAATATTTAATGGTCCTGAATAAGATGAAACATACCTTTCTGTGAGCCAGGTTCCACCATGGGGAATGGGAAGAGACTCGGTGAGAAAATGAACCATACCTTCCTGAAAGCCAGCCCAGAAGAGCATCCTCCCTTGCCCCCATAAGCAACTGGCTGATTCAGAGGAACTCAGGGTAAGATAATAGCAACTGAGGTGAAAGGGATAGCTTGATGCTAATAATTTTTTGATTGACTTTGCAGGCCTGGGGATGGTGGTCGGGCATGTTTGGAGGATGGCAGTGTGCATTGTGGAAACTGCAGGGGATTTCCTTCTGTCTTGTTTTGGAAATCCAATGTTTTGTTCCATTTTATTGTTTTTATTTTGGTATTGGGTAATCTGAGAAACTATTTTGAAGATAGCAATATGCAGTATAACAACCATTGTTAAATTCCTATCATCTTGTTTTGAAAACCTATATAAACTACTGTTGTTTTTTTTGCTTTTGTTGTTTTTTAGGTTTGCTTCTTGATTTCTGTTTTTTCTCTTTTTTTATTTTAAAGAGAATAAAACAAAAGAAGGCAGAATAGAGCAGATCAGAACAGGAAAACATAGGCAACACAGTA